>CAJDSM010151298.1:0-10184 GCA_903981925.1 Ostrea lurida
AAGCTGGATGTTCGCCAAAGTTCATATCTTATTGGCGAGGACCGGATAGTGGCAAAACTGTCAGAGGTATCATAAGCCGAAGGCTCAAGTGAGCTCTTTTGTTTAATATTTGTCCATTGTCTGTTATCGTCATTCTCGTTGTTAATGTAAACTTTTAGCATTTTCAACTTCTTCTCCAGAACTACTGGGTCAAATTCAACCCAACTTCGTACAAATCATAATTAGGTAAAGGGAACTGACGTTTGTTCAAATGAAGGACCTGACCACCATTATAACGGAGATAATCATGAAAACACAAAAATAAGGTCATTTAAAAACCTTGTTCTCAAGAACCACTGGGTCATTAAAGCTGAAATTTACATAAAAGCGTCCTGATATAGTGGAAACTAAACTTTGTAACATCCATGACCCCTGACAATAAGGATAAAAGGTTTACATGCAAATATATAGGGCAAATCTTTAGAATTATCCTTCCCAAAAACCATTGGACTATGAGAAAGAGTATTTATCTGAAAGCTTCCTGATATAGAGTAGATTGAAATTTGTTCAGATCATATTCCTCGGGGGAAGGGTGGGGCCACAATCAGGAATCAAAGTTTTGTATGCTGATATAAAGGGAATTTTTCTTCTGTAGAATCATGAGGTCAATTTCTATTAAGCTAGGTACAAATCATCCTTTGGTAAATAGTATCCAAGTTCATCAAAATGAAGGGTCAGACCTACTTCAAAGGGGAGATAATTACAAAAATGGAAAAATAGTGTTTTGTTGTTTAAAAAAGTATTCTCCGTAAGAGCCATTGGATCATAAAACACTACGTGAAAGCTTGCTGAAATAGTGGAGATTAATGTTTGTTCAAATCATGTCCCCTGGGGGTAGGGTAAAGCAACAATAGGGGATCAAAGATTTTCAAATATTTAAAAAAGAAAAAAAACCAATTCAACAAGAACAGGCGTAAAATTTGATAAATCAATGTGAAAGCATCATTAAATGATGTGGATTTAAATTTGTGCAAATGGGGACCCCCATGGTCAGAGCAAGGTCACAATAGAGTCTGATATATATGATGGTGGGGCATGATTCTTAGCGATCGCGTTGGTTATGTTAATAAACATGCTAGCCTGTAATTCAGCCCAAAAGATACCGTAGTTCGGTAACCAGATGTTGTGTTACTAGGAGAATAATGTAGTGATTACCTTGACAACGTCAACTTGAGTACTACAAAAAGATTCAATATGGAGAAACTGCCTGCCCACGTGCTTCAAGTTGTATAAATGGGGGGTGCTTATTTGAATGAGGGATAACTCTTTTCATATGCCCTTCTTTAGACGGCGCATACTCTGTTGCAAGCCATGGTGTCCATCCAGGTATATAACTTTTGCTCGTCTCTGTAGATTTGAACAATATTTCACAATTATTGTCATGGATCTAAGAAACTGTCATGTCCTTGAGTCAAGTTCACTGGTCAAATGTAAATATCACAATGTACATAGTGGGTTTAATATTGTCTGGGCAATAAATTTTCACTGAGTGCATGAAGTTGAATAATATTTCACAGAATTGTTATCTCGGGCCCATAGATGTTTCATGACTTTGAACCAATGTCATTGCTCAAAGGTCAAGGTTCTGATGCCGACTAAAAGATATGTGTGGTTCCATTAATTATCTTATCACACATACATGTACCCGGTAGGGTAGGTAGGTGGGAATTCTGAAGTGTCCCCTCTTCTAGGGGGAGGTATGTTGTTTTTGTACTTTCTGTCCGTCTGTCTGTCACAAAATATTGTGTACACTTCTCCTACAGTGTATACTGATTATCAGATTACCTTGACACATTGTGTACTGCTTCATTGTCATTTGTGGATTTGCATATTGTCAGCACATGAAGATCCAATTATTTTATTTCCGTGGGGCATGATACAGACTTATTCCTGCTCAAAGGCCTTGATATCCGAGCATAGGCCTAAAATTTGGAGCCCTTCTTTTTTAACATATTTGGTTTCCATAGCAATGTGATCGGTTAAACATATCCAAGCATTTGATGAAATATCTTTAAAATCTTTTGTACCATTTTGATTCCAGTACTAATGGACGGTACGAAACTATGATTTACCGTACCATACTGGTGATTCCAAAACTTCCACAAAAATCCTTACAAAAAAATATACATTACTGGGTCTTAAGTGTTCCACCCAAGCCTGTCCTTTACGTCCTCATGAAATGATTAACCTGCTGTGAGAAACAGCTTAGACGTATGGTGGAACTAATACATGTCAGAAGTGGTGTCAATCAAATGTTGGATTCTAAAAAAAACTCAACGAACTAGTATTGAAATCTAGTAACCTTTCTTATCTAACAGCATCAAAACATATGATATTTTTAATACTTTACATGGCCATTCTCCGACAAATTCAAATCAAGACTTTTTTAAACAAAATAAACAATTGTTTCTTCAACAAAACCGGAGGAAGAAGAAGGGTGGAAAAGGAAAAAGAAAAAAAGGGAAAAAGTTATATCTAGTGATCAGCCAATCAGAAAATACTGTAAAAGTCTACGAATTCTACGCACTACGTATCTGAGGGTTCTCATTGACATCAATATTAGCAGTTTTTTGGCAATAAGCCTGGAGCGTTATAAAACTTCATTGAGCACGTTTTCTAATCTCCAGTTCAAAGTGATGACCTAAATCTGTTTAAGAAACTTTTTGGATGACACTAAAATGTGCAAGTACTAACCTGAAATCTTTATGAAACGTTGAAATGATCATTATGACACTAAAATTGGACGTACATGGTCAAATTTTTTTAGTATTGCTTTGGAGTTTGATGCTGCATTGACTCAAAACAAACATCGCTGATGCATAGATAGTGATCGTCACAAAGTACATATTTGAAATATAGGCCTGTTTTCCACCAATCTGTTTGAACACTCAGTGGGCACCAATATGCACTTATAAGCTGACCTGTTTTTACATCCATTTGAGACAGGAAAAGCTTCTACACTGAAAAAAGAATTTCTGAGCGGTGGCCTTTACATATCCGGAGCATTAGAAATAATTGACGACGATTTGTACATAATTGGTTGAAACTTTCTGGTTAAGATATTAGTTCAGAGTAACTACCTCAATTCACGTGACTAACCAACTTCACTGACTACCAACTTCGAAGTTGACTACCAACTTCACGTTGAACTACCGACTTCACGTGAATACAACCTCAAAGTGAACTATCAAAATGAGTATTTCGTCATCGCCAGCAATTCACGCATAACTTTCTTTTGTATGCATTATCATACACAGGACAATGGTTAAAAAAGATCCCGATGTGTGTCTTCAAAAAGTGTATTTGCTCGGGGTGAGACGCGGCCATTGCTGTTTGGACATTGCGCATCACGTCGGGGCAGTCTACCGTTGGCTGATAGGCAGTAGCTTATGATTCAATCATCGCTGCAGTCATACACAAACATATGCAGAACTATTCAACAGAATTCAAATAACACCATACCCTTTGTCAGATAATGCTGGCGCCGATCTCGACGGACAAACGGAGATGCCAACTTCCTCGGAGCATCAATCAATCAAGGTAACGGGTGCTACATTTCGATTTATGTACCACTAATTCAACTTTAATAGTGTGACCTCTCCATTCAGAGCTCATTTATTGCCAGAATCAAAGAAAATCTTGGAATAACTGAATTTGTTATTTGAATAAGCTATTTCTTCAGGACCACTGCTTCTGAAAATCAAACTCAAATTGTTCTTTTGAAGGGACGTGAAATTTCTGATCAATCCTAAGAATAAGAAAAAAACCAAATTTTTACATCAAATAGACTTAGAATGATTATTATTTTTATTATACAATCCACTTAATCTGCCAACTGCACCCATTACAAGCGCATTCCTCATTGTACGATTATTTTTACAATCAAAAGAGAGCCGTCGGGGCATAGTGTAGGGTGGTTGGACTTTATGATGTGCTATTCGACGACTTAAAAAAGTCGGCGATGCCACTCCCTAGACTGGTTTCTGTATTATTCGTAGCTTTTGGTTGTATCATATGCAGCCAGCAAATTTCAAAAATCTCAGGCAAACGCGTCCTGCTAACCAGAAGGTTATGACTTCACTATTTGAAGGCGTTGCCAGAAAACAATAGTTGCGAGATTTGCACCAATGCATTCAAATGTAATTGCACCCTTACCATCAAATTTAACTGTCATCAACTTAATAGTTTTTCAGAAGTGGGAACCTATGCATCAGCTATAGTTCAAACTCTTAGAAAGAAGAACGGTAGCTGAAATTCAATTAAAGTTTTAATTATCCAGACATACATATTGCTGCAATCATAATGCATATCAGGAAAACAAATGTAGATGAAAAAAAAGATTGTTTTTAAAAAAACACGTCTTTAATCTTGATTTTTTACCTGAGACACATTCGCAGCACGACCGCAAAGTCGATCGCAGGCGAGCGATAAAGCCTCGGCAGATTCAGCACTTATCAGCAATGATCAGTACCACAGTACTTTTCACAGTACTTGATCAGTAAATATCCAGTAACCCACAGTAAAACCACAAGTAAATATCGAATACTCAGACCCACAAGATACTCACAGTACTTTATCAGTAATTACCAGCAACCAACCAGCACAATATCCAAGTAAATTCAGCAATTATCAGTAAAAATGACACTCTCAGTACATTTTGCGTTCCAAAGTAGATGAAATGGACATAATTGTTGAAATTATGATTGTTTAATTGTAAGACATCGCCTATATACCTATATGTAAGGTTGAAGGACACCGGGCAAGTTTTTTTTTTTTTTGCTTTTATCCCGTAAACAGTTTTTATCAACCAAATTCTGCTTCGTATGATTATAAAATGAGTCTGCATACATGTTATTCTTAGCTCTCACGTTATAGATAAGATAAGATGAGATGGTCGGGGAATTAAAGTGTTTTATAAAGAAGTTAGATGACCTCGTTTGATTAATCTCAAATATATGGCCTGACATTGAACAATAGCTCCCTGGTGGGTTGACACCACCGCAGATACCATGGTGGTCTCACGGCTACCCCCAGGTAGGTGTTTTTGATAACAAATACAGATCCATAATTGCGTGTGTTCTTTAGTCTTGTAGAACTCCAAGCGCTCGGGGTTTTGAAAGCACTGGACCTGGTCCAAATTGCTATTTTCTCAAAATGCCACAAATTTGAAAACGTCCCCTGAACAGTGCAATCAATTATTGCACTGTTATTTTGTTCTATATACAATTGCATTATGAATTATTAATATATACAAACAATCAGAAATGAAATCCATCAAACAAATAATTTGCAATTAAATTCCCTATGATTTTTATTAATAATTTGTATAATTAATTCATTATAATGTTCATTGATTAAAAGGAGAGGGAAGTATATGTATCGGTTGTTGTTAGTGATACATCATTATACAAGCATAATCCACAGAAACCACATACAGACTGAGACATCCTGTGTATGCTAAAAGTATTGATTTCTTGGTCAGGCGGATTCAGGTAAATACCAATTGACCATTATAGCTCCGCCCGTAACAATGATCCGTGGGAAACGTCAGTATTTTACTGGGGTCTTTATAGGTCATGTTAAATAACCTATATGACTCTCACTTTTAAATGCCGAAAGATTTGGCGAGAGAACATCACTACCCACTACCTATCTTTACGTCAGGATTGAACGGCAACTGTTTTAGAGCAAAGTTTTAAATGCTGAATGTAAAGGAAGAAACAACAGTGATCAATCTCGAGTCCTAAAACTAGAATATAAAAAACAAAGTTGGCAATACGGACTCCAGCTGTGGACACACCAGAGGTGGACATCAAGGTTATACCTAGGAGGAGTAGGCATCCCACTGTTGACAGTACACCCATAGTCTTGATTCAGGGGGAGGGAACGAGAATTCAGTAGTCAATCAAAGTGTGGAAGAAACGGCCTTAACAATGGCTATTGAAACAATAGAACTCAATGGGTAAGGTCATCTGGGACTAAATTGTCTATACGACCATAAAAATACCCGATTAAAGCTTCTTAACTTGACTGTTGAACCCCTGCAACAACAACTTGTCTCGTAAGTAAGCTTGCCTCGAATTTCAAAAACTGATCATAACGCACAGAACAGCCTCTTGTGTTTCGATCAAGTTGAGAGAGACATACTAACCACATGAGCCACGGTGCATGATGGACTATTGCTACCCAATGAATATGGATAGGGTTAGACGATGGAGAGAGCTAGAAATGTCCCGTTTTCAATAAGTTGAGAGTAGTTGTTTTGGCCGTTATGTCCATGTTCAAAAAATATCCAAGTACGAAGCAGAGCTTGGCGACTCTGTTTGGTGTTCCTTTGTTATTAGTTCGTTGGGATATATTGAATCAACAATGAATGGAAATCATTTATTATTTTGATAGAAAAAACTGTTGTCAAATATAATCGAATGTCGATTAAAGGCTCATCGCTAGAGATTTCGTTCCTTTCATGTAGAAGCTTTTGAATGAGTACTGCCTCATGAAGAAATGTAAAAAAATATGTCATCTACTAAAGAACACAATTTGCTCATAGGATTCCAACGCAGACCTGAATTACCAAAAACTCAAATATTGTTGCTCCATCATTACTTATAATTATAACTTCAGAATACTTGTTGTGTAGATACGGATGAGTTTAACAAAATTATTTTGAATGGTATCCTTTCTGATAAGAATATCCTTTTTTGTTAAAGAAAGCAAACTGTCTATAATGTTATAACCTTGGGCTTTAATTTCATGGTGCAGGAATGGTCGTGTATAGGTTGAATCATATGTTTTGTATGTTATATATGCTGAAAGTTCTGGGATTTCACAATTCACTAGAAGTTCTTTCGAGTTTTTTGAATCCACATTTGATTTACAGCCACTTTGCCATATGTTAGTTTCATATAACGTATAAAATGGCGACAGTAACAATGCATTAAACGTAATCTAGTCGCAAAAAAACATACAAATCGAGTGTTAGTGCACCAGCGGCCTCAGACGAAAAGCGAGGGCAGGATCAGGTGTCGATGGAAGGAGTAGGCATCCTCTGCTGACGGGTCCACACCGCCGTGAGCTGAAAGTTAGCTCCTTGCAGCTGCCAATATTTAAGTGAGGAGTTAAAGAGTAAAGACAGGGCTTGGGTGGAACATTTACTAGATCAGGCATTATATCTTGAAGGGTTTTTAAGAAGTTATAAGAATCCAGTAATAGGTACGGTCATTCATATTCGTCCATCCATTATGGGATATTAAATGTGTTTAAACTAATGCCATGGTTTTGAAGGAATTTCCGTCTTTGAAAGTAGTAGTAGGACGTGTAAGTACGAATTACAAATGTGGAGTTAATATCAAGTTCGTCAAACTTGCAGCTGTAGTAATGAACCTTACAGACAAAAACATATTGTTACAAGCTTTTGTCGGCTGTCGAAATGTGGATCTCGTGATCTAATCGCTAGGATAAATTAATTTTATGCCATTGAGGTCGAGGCCTCTGCTGTGAACTGTTAGTCCCTGAGGATATAACACCGCGTAGCTAATATTACTTTGTTATTAGCTTGAAAAAATATGGATACATATTTAATTCAGTGGTAAAATTAGAAATTGATTTCAAAATTAAGAAATCACCCTCAAAGATAGCTCTGAATCCTTCGGCGTATTGGCTCCGTCTTCTCTCCATTGCTCAGACTAGATTTTTAATTAAATAATTTCGGATCCAAACAGTTGGTATGAGCATCACTGAAGATACCAAAATTTTGTCGAAATGCGCATTGATGCATTAAATTTCCCAATGTTTGTTTGTACTTCTGAAGATAGAGATTATAGTTCAATATTCTGTGGAAGTCCAAATTTCTTTGGAAAAACTAAGAATGATCATAATTAGATTACAGGCGCTTCTTGAATAAAAGAACCATTATTTCTTTCATCTTTGAGCAAAATCATTCGTTGTTTAAAATAGCTATACGATGTATCCTATATAATTTCTTTCAGAGTATTAGTCTCAGTTAACTATCCCTGATCACTTCCTGCTGTGATTACTGTATACATCTAATAACAAATTGATAACATCAGCTTTGTGTCAAAAGCTTACGATATGCACTGGATAAAAGAAGAGAGATATAAATTGCAGCGGAATTTCTGCTAGGAAGGACCTAAATTAAAAAAAAACGTAGTGATTGTTAACTAGCTGTTACAGTAAGGAACTATCGCTAGTTTCATGTAAACCATGATCTATGGATAACAGTGTCTTCTCACCTATTGCTGCTCTTGTCGAAGTCCGTGTTGCTCCTACACTCGATTTGTTATATTGTGTTTTTGTGGTGGTATTTTTTGGGATTATTATCTAATTATAACGTTATTAATACATTGCTTAACTTCTGCATTTTTATGCTAATACTGTATAAACTAAGATTAAAAAAAGTTTTGTAAACTTACCTGTTTTTAATAATCAGTACCATTTGTGTCAAATCTTTCTAGCATTCGTCACGTTACTTTCTTATACTATGTCTATTCTGCGCAAATCGACTAATCGGCAGATCCATTGTTTTAACAGAAAGGTAACGCTATGTTTCTACAGAGTCCCATGTAATTTTTCTGGGTGGCGCTGGTCTGGCTTTATGTGCGGAAAAACACCCTAAATCAGATTGAGCCAGGGATAAAAATAGAGCACCACATGTATTACGGGATTCCCTACCTGTATAGCATACTACGGATTGACGTCAAGTTGTTTGTGGAGATAACAAACAATCATACATTGTTAAACCACTTAAGCTATTTGGTATTAAACGAACTTCCTCATAACAAACACGGAGTAACTCCAGCCTACACAGTTGCTATGGACCTTCCTGATAGGTAGCCATGCATTAGCCTCATATTAGTGGGAGTAACAAAGATTGCTAAAATACGACTATGAGTGATTCTATATACTCCGATCCTATACATTCTGAATCAATGAATTCAACTTCTGGCAGGTGATTCCCTATTTCTATCCCCCTCGAGACTCATTGACTGTGTTAAGAATGCGTCTCTTTCTTTCATTGACTATTATAAATGGACACTGTCGTTAATATTAGATGAAGTTTTTCGGGATTTTTTTCCAAACCATATGTGTAACACGGCAAAACAAAGTTCATTCTTCGAAATTTTGGTGCAAGGTATTTTTAAGGATAATATAAATACATTCGTTTCTACAACCTCCTCAAAAATCGTTATGTTGTCCTGTAAAATTTTTAGTACACAATCGTCCGTTTTCATTCTTTGATGAATCTAATCACTTATTATATCTCATCTCTATATGGTTGAGATTACTTCAAAGGATAAGATATTCTTAAATGTCTCAATCGTCTGATATCGACTATCCGATAGGCACCGTATCCGTCGAAACCTTTAAATCGCGAAAAGAAGAATCACCTCTGACATTTACTTATCTATCTGTGAATGTTATCCTTTTGGCATGAATTGTAGGTACCTGCCGACAGTCGGTGCGGAGCCTAGGACGTTTAACCTCTCCAGTCACAACGAACTGCAATGGCGCTGAGCGGAGCCCGTACCAAGCAAACGACGGACAAGCCTTTTTCGTATCGGAAAGACGCAAAGGCAGGAATCTGATGCCTGCCGCATGGAGGAGGTAGCATCCTCTGCTGAGCCGGTACACCGCGCGATGAGCCTCGTAAGTGCGAAACCCGAAAGTAGGCGGGTGGTTGAACCCGCGTACAAATTCTAGTATTCGAAGAATGACAGTCCTAACAAAGGTTTGGAAAGTGCGCGAGTGAAGGCATTATCAGGTAACCCATTTTTACTCACCAGATTGCACATATCGACATTTATTGTCTCGTTCAGCTTGAAGTCTCAAAACCGAATGGTTTAAAATCCGAAAGCATGTAGTTAAACTCTTATAAAAAGTGATCATGTAGTGCCAAAATTCTTCACTTTTTAATCGGCATTTTGTGACAGGAAACATTTACAAATCACAAACTAGCTTGTGCTAATCTGATACAGATCAGGGGCTAGGATTGAGAACAGTGACTATTTCGAAAAGTATCATCTATGGAGTATTGAAGTAATGGTTATCATTTGTTTACGTCTTACTACAGAATGAATTCACTGCATCATTGGGGACTACGGTCCACCATTGCGGTAGATAGGGCT
>CAJDSM010151300.1:0-13476 GCA_903981925.1 Ostrea lurida
TATTGGATTCTGCATGAATACATATTGACAGTGAGCACTCCATTGCTCACAACACTTCAATTTATTTTCACTCCTTAAGATGCTATTGAGTAAATTACTGTGACAAATATTATCGTAAACGAAATAAGATATCATAAACTCTTGATAAATTAATATATCGGTAATTGTTGTGTATAAAAGAAAAGAACTAACAAAATTGCACATAAAGTTGTCACATGTGCAATATCGTTCACAACACTTATCTTACAATCGATACATCACTTCATGTTCCTGCAACTATGAAATACTATCCAAAAATTCATAACAATCCTGGAGTTACAAGTATTAATGAGCGAGATCGTGCAACGAGTGAAGTTTTCAGAATCATCTTCTCACACAGTTTCATCCATCAAGAGTTGAGAATATGTTTTGAAAAATAACACTAACCATATAAACATTGAGCTCCAAATAAATTACGACGACAAATATGCAAGTTGTAAAATTATGGTCAGTTCCCATCTCTGTGTGTTTTTCATCTATTTTTAGGAGGGTATTCAGGAGAAGGTCTTAAATTTTATGCTGCGAAAAATATTCACACTTACGGGAGTTTTCAAGAGAGTAATATCTTGCATCATCGTCGCTATCATGTAGTGGGTTATACTTGTGAACTAGTTCCAGTTAGGGGTGGCTAGTAGTTGAAGATATTCTACTGTGACTCTCGGGCCCTCATTCACAGTTAGAAGTCCTACCCTATACTCAGCAATGTAGCAAATCGGAAGTGGATCCCACTCCGAAATTAATTCAAGCAGCATTAGATAAATGAGCTGATAAAATTAAAGGTCTATGTACCTTAGTAACAAACCTTTTTTCTGATAAGATTTGTAAATCCTTTAAATGAAGAAAATCCCAAGAAAAATGTGTCCCGCTCTGAGTTGTTTTGAATAATTGTCAGATTAAACATTTGACGCACATTTAATAGTTGCCGGTAGTCTCAGTAAGGTCGCATGACAATATATATATTAATCTTTTAGATTTGAATGCAAATATCACTCAAGTGAACAGTGTTTAAAAATAAGTTTTACAGGTATTCTTGGTATGCCTTCCTCAGTTGCTTCATTTACAACAAACACAACCCGACTCTGAAATTGGCGTAAAAAAATATTTTACCTCGAATACTAAAATAAATTTATAAAAGAATACAAACATGTATAACAAATAACATGTAATTCCAATAAAAACTAGTTATAAACAAAATATACATGTTAATCCATAAATAATGTTAATTATAAAAAAATACATGTAAATTTTACAATACAATAAACATAGGCATTGTTCATATAATTGGTAAGTATCAAAATTAAAGAAAAGGTATATAACTGACTAGAAAACGTTCTAAGTAGACATACAAGAATCACAAATGAAGTTATGGGTAAACAAATTCACCCACCACGTTGGCTTGTAATATAGGGGGTTTCAACAACAGGCCCCATCCACCACTTGGCTTGTAAATACATGATGTGCTTCCCTCGCCGCCCAGGAAAAACCATAGATAAATTTGTGAAAAAACTAATGGAAACCTGTGTGTCCGCGGCAATGAATTGGAGGTAAACAAATAACTGGCGGACCCCTCATTTATACGAACAAAAAATGTTATTGCTATTAAATATACAATATAGCATTAAAAAAATTTAACTATTGCTCGAGAGGAGCGTCACTAGAAAAGTAAACAATCACTCCGAGATTCTCAAGAACACGTAACACATTATAAGGGAGTTGAAAGGGGTAGGTGGGAGGGAAAATTGAAGAAAGCTTAGAGGTAAACATTTCAACGTGTGGTCAAGTACACAACAGATTAAGGCCTGGTGTGAAAAGGATTACATAACGACTAAACGCTAACGTGCAAAGGGCCATAGGGTCATCCAATCGCGTTGCCCGGGAAACCTCACTAAACGGGATGGTTACCCTACGGGTTTAAATTCCGTAACAAAAGAATAATTAAAGATCATTAAACCAAAATTCATTCGTCGAACATAAAACAGTTATATGCATAACTTACAATTTATGCCTTCCTCCTCATTTTAACAACACAACACCGCTGAAAATTGCGAATAAATTTTACTCAATACTGAGATAAATTTTTTTATAAAAGGAATACAAACATGTATATGAAAAATACATGTTACATTCAAATAAAAACATGTATAACAACATACAATGTAAATTCCAATAAAACATGTAATAACAAAATACAGTAAATAATACAAGCATGTAATAACAAAATACAATGTAGAATTAAATACAAACAGTATAACAAAATACATGTAAAATTACAATACAAACATGTATACAAATACAATGTAAATTACAATCAAACATGTTATACAAAATACATGTAAAAGTACAAAATTAGAAAAAGTAGTATGAACTATAAAATGTCTAAGTACAGAACAGAAATACACAATGTAAGTATGGTAAAAATCCACCAAACTTGGCCTTGTAGGGGTCAACAGTCCCAACAAGGAAAGAGAGTATTCCCTAGTGAGATGAATCTTTCCTACCCCCACAAACGGCCAAGCATTGCAAGAGAGTACAAAATATCCATGACGCCCTGATAATACCATAAACACTTCGGAGATAACTAACTTATCCTAAACGAATTAGTCTGTAGCTCCCCAGACTTGTGCTAAAACTATACAACAGCTAAAAGTCTGACTTAGATCACTGCAATCACGTAATATGTGAACGTAAAGAGTAATAAAATGCTAATAGACCCGGCTAACCCAAAAAAAGCAAAAGCATTGACAAGGAAGATACAACAATCATGAACCCGGATATTACGTAAACCTTATCCTGCAGAACATCCAGAATCATGCTGAAACTAATTACGATAGGTAAGAGTCTGAGTTGATTCACAGCTAATCATGTAACTGTGGAACGTAAAAGTAATAAAATGCGAGAAAGACAACCGCCCAAGCAGGTCTTCAGACAAAAAATGTGCAATGAATAGATGAAACCGGCCCAAGCAGGGAATCAATTAGGACATATCCATGTTTTTAAAACCTTTGTTAATTGTCATACAGGTACAAAGGTAATGAAATGCCTAGAACACACCGGCCAGCAGAGTCTTTATACTCTTTATACATCTAAAAGAATTCTAGTGAATTTGAAATCCAGAACTTTTCAACCATATCAACAACATCAAAACATATGACTTTTCAACAACTTACAACTACCATCTCCGCACGATAAATTAAGGCAAGGTTTTGTAACAATTATAGACAGTTCAACTTTAAACAAAAATGGAAAAAAGGAAAATATTCTTATCTAGTGATTAGCCATTCAAAAAAAATCTTATTTTGTTAACCTCCACTCCGATTCTATCACACAAGTGACTCCTGAAGTTGATATTAAAAGTAATGCTGGAGTTCCTCATTGCAATATCTTTGTAGTTTTCGGCAATCAGGTCTTCGACATGTCTGTTGGAATCCAATGGGCACTAATTGTGCTCCTCTATTAGCTGACCTATTTTAATTCTTATTAGACCAGAATTCATCCAAAAGCTTCTACATGAAATGAAGAAATCTCTTTAGCGGTGGCCCTTAATTCAACATTTCCGATATAATTGACGATGTTTTTATCTCATCAATAACAAATGATTTCCATTCATATGTCGATTCAATATATCCCAACGAACTGAATAAAGACACCACAGAGTCTTCCATGTCTGAGCTTCGTAACTTTGGATTTTTATGAACATTGACATTAACGGCAAAACTACCTACTCAACTTTTATGACAAACGGTGACGATTTCAGCCTTCTCCCATCGGTCAACTTCCCATATTTTGTGTAGCAATATTCCATCATCAACCTGATATGGGTGTGGGGTATGTCTCTCCAACTTATCGATACGCCAAGAGCTTGTCTGCGTATAATGCCAGTTTTGAATCGAAGGCAAGCTACTTACAGAAAAGTTGTGGTTGCAGGGGTTTCAACAGTCACGTTTAAAGGCAGCATTTCGTAAATTCTATGGGGTCGTTATAACAATTTAGTTTACGCATATGACCTATCATTGAGTCAAATGCTGTCCTAGGCTGTGTTTATAGCCATTTTGTTAAGCCGTTTTCAACAATGCACTGATTTGACTACGGGACTGTTCCGTTTACCTAATCAAGAATATGGGCTCACGGCGGGTGTGACCGTTCCACCAGGGATGCTTACTCATCCTAGGCACCTGATCCCACCTCCTGGTTTGTCCAGGGGTCCGTGATTGCCCAGCTCTTGTTTTTTGTATTCTATTAGGAACTTAACGCGAAGATTGATCACTGTCGTTATCTTGCCTTTACAGGATGTCCGAACGTTGCGTTGAACCTTAATTATCATTGTTATTATAGCATCACGTGATTTTTACTTCCTTGCACTGACGAGAGCTAAAAGGCATACTGAACAAATGTAAACCAAAAGTTTTCAACTTTATAACGGAATGGAAACTGAACATAGATTGTAGTAGTTGTTAGTCAATACATCTGAACATATTACCTATGGCAAGAACAGCCTCCCTTTTCAACTTTCCTTCTGAAGACGGAGCTGCGTGACTAAATTATTCATGTACCAATGCGCTTCTTTTATATACAGAAGAGTAATGCATAGCAGACAAATGATTCTCGAATTTTTTACCAATAAATCCCATCGATTCATAGTTCCATTCTTTGTTTCATATGCACAATCCCAGATCAAAACTTATCCAACAAATTTGGAACTAGTTTATTTCTCGCTAAACGAGGGATAATATCGGTCCTTTATGGTAATGGTGTCGCCAAAAAAGGGAACGAGTGGACACCCAACCTGTTGATAGAGAGGGACTTTAGGACTACTTTGGCACATAAATCTGTATTGTTTTATCAGCAGCAGTTTCAAATGCTGTCAGACTGGGCAAAAGGTCATTCATTTGATACAACGAATAAATTGATCAAAAAGTATAGCAATTCTAAAATATAGATTATATGAAAAGGGTGGGGCTTCTCGCAATGTCAGCGGACAGTCCCCTACCATCAAATTATGAGCCCGCCCCGCCCCCGGAGAGGAGGATCACACACATAAGTCAAATAAATTATTTAAGATGTCGGGGTATTACAATACAATAACAATTTAACCGTACTATGCTTCCATACAAACCTACTTGTGACCCAAACCCAACACTTGGTCATACCCCGTCTTTAATACCCTAGTAATGCAGGCATTTTATATTTTGCTGGGTAAAATTCCTTTCCCTTCAAATAGCCAGTTCGAAAATATTCATATGATTTCCCTATTTTATATTCATTCTGGTACTTTTGGAGTCATATATTACAGATATACAGGTGATAACATTTTTACTCCATTTCCTCTGCCATACTACAGCTGCACTGGCATTAACGAAATTTAAAGGGTCTGGAATTTGAAAACGTCATTAATTTCAATTAACTTTCGACTAGTCTTTGAGACTCCTCGTATGTTTGCTGCTACTGAAATTGTTCATTCTATGTTGCCGGCAGAAGCACACCCTTGACTCTAATGGCAGACTGACCAACTATACAGTTATATGATAAAGTCGTGATGATTAAAACTTTGCAATCGTCAACCTTTTCCTTTTCTATGTGTAAATATACGCACTATCACTGCTTATGGTGTGTTATAATTTCCAGTTGATTTTCGGTACGCAAGGAGCAATGTTATGCGTATGAGGACTTTTTAAAACGCGAGGCCAACTACCTAAAAAAAAGTTGATAGCTGTAGGGTTATAACGAATCTCGTTTCAGTATCAATTGTCGCAAATTCCTACGGTCGCTATAATCGGATTTGTTTGTCGATTAACAAATTATCACTAAATATATGATTGAAGTGATTTGTTTCATACACGTTTGTTAGAACTGTCATTTCCTACTAGATTATGACTACAGGGTACCGATTTAGACTTTATTTGACTAAGGGCTCACGGTGGGGTGGAGACGTCCAGAGAAAGGATGGACTTACTCCTCCATGGAAACCTGATCCTACCTTTCCGCTTTTGTCGGAGGTCCGTGTTGCCTCACAAGCTCGATTTATGTATATGTTTTTTGGATTATTGATTATCGTTTTTACACAATGTTAACTTTCGCTTTTTTGTTTTTAAAGGGTAATACTATCGCTCATGTGTTGGTGAAAAAATTCTCACTCAAATCATCTTATTCTTTGAATATAATAAAAAGATATAGAATACTATTGCAACTTAGAGAAATGAACTATGTATATTCTCTTAAAACTTACAATAGGAACAACCTTATATATAGTAATTGAATTTTGTCCCAGGAATGCCAAAAAATAATGGAGCATACTTTTAGATCATAAAACGTTTAGCTTTTGAAATAAATGCCAGATAATCATAAAATGGTTTATTTTTAACATGAAAATTCACCGTATGAGACATATAGGCTTCATTTTTTTGACCACAATTAATTTCTTTTTGTGGAAAAATGAGTGATACTATCCTTGTTAACATAAACACAAGAAATATGCGGATTTTTGGAGGTTGGTTTTATCTCATATATTATTAGGGGTGGGTTTTCATTATTTAGAATATATTTATCATTCCGGACGAGCAAACTCAGAAAATACTGTGAGAGTAAAATCACAAAAGATCCTCTCCCCGCCACCCGCACATAATCTTTAGCGCTCAACTTCGAGTTCACTGAAGCTTGAAACAAAGAAATATGCCCGGTCAGAATTGCATAGTTAAGAAGCCTATAAGCTTTCGACTCTTGGGTCAAGGTTGATACTAGATGCCAGGAATGCATTATGACACATCTTTTTTACATGGTGATACACTTCGCATGCCCAAATTACTTACCCACCTGTTAGAGACTTAATAAACCTTTGACCTTGAAGCAAAAGTCAAGGATCATGATATGGTTCAAAGGTCACATATTTAGTTCAATCGAATGATGCAATACACCATCAATCTATGTGATACATCCAATGACTACGATATGGTATGCAATATGTCAAGAGACAAAGAGTTATGGCCTAGACACGAATACAAACACGCAGACGACAAGACAAACATGAGTACATGGCACTCGTCTATGGTGAATAGCAATCATTGCCAATACAGGATGCGATATGGCAAGAACAAAGAAATTATGGCCGGCGACACAAATTCGATATTAAAAACTGAAATTATTTGACCTTGAGGGTCAAATGGTCAAGGTCATACAGAGGTCACAATATACCCGACGACTCGTCTCTCAGTGCATACACCATGTGGCAAGATATGGTATGCCTACACTAAAAGGAACAAAGAAGTTAATGACCGCACGAACTGCACAAAGCGACGGACAGACAGACGACGACAGAAAAACAGATTAATGACAACAGTCGTCTTATGGTGATGCATACAGTGGCCAAATACAGAGATGTTATGGCAAGAAACAATGAAGCTTATGGCCCGGACACGAATTCATGTTAAAAAACGATAATTTTGACTTGAGGTGAAAAGTCAAGGTCATACAGAGGTCATTATATACGCGAGACACATGTCTGCTAAGATGAATACACCCATGGCAATATGGTATGACTACCATCAAGAACAATAGAAGTTAATGGCCGGACACGAATCTGCACAGACAGACCGTGACAGACGGACGGTCAGACAGACAGACGGTCGACAGACAGAATTGAACGGAAAGAGTGATTCTATATAACCCCCCAAGCAACTTGTTTGCGGGGGTATAGATATAGCCCACCAAACTTGTTTGCGGGGGGTATAATCATATGATCTAGCTCATTGTCCTTTGCCACACTGAGTCCCTTTGTGGTCAGAGAGAAAATTAGGGGCCTAATACATGTAACCGATTTGGTCAACATCCTCGATGATGCAAGCACCAAAACTGTCTTATATACATGTCCATGTAGTCGTATGAAAGTTTGTGAATACTAATAAACTGCACAATAAACGAATTGAATTGAAAATATAAAGTAAGCTGTTATTCTATAAAAATTATATATTGGTTTATCATAATCTGGTTAACAGTATTCACATGAAGAGTGGCCCCGTACGCAGTATGAAGCTAAAGACGCTTATGTACAGCCGGAAGTGTTTTGCTCCAGTGGCGGTTCGATTCGGTTACACGGGCCGATAACTGCGATTTTGAAGAACTCTGGATACGTCTATTGTTTTGAAAAATGATTATAATACATACAAACATGACA
Organism: Ostrea lurida; assembly: GCA_903981925.1. Taxonomy (NCBI): domain Eukaryota; kingdom Metazoa; phylum Mollusca; class Bivalvia; order Ostreida; family Ostreidae; genus Ostrea; species Ostrea lurida. Next base: position 8,204 of record CAJDSM010151300.1, read on the forward strand.
TTACTTAATAAAATTGCTATCAATCTTCTCATACATAGTAATTGTAAGATAAATACAAATATGAATAAAATTCGTCAAACCAGAAATGCCGGGTAGCTGTAAGTGCTTTTGATTTTATTTTTGTGTGAATGAAGTACGATGAATAATTTTTCACCGAACTTTCTATTGGCGCTTATTAGGTGCTTATATTATACTAAACAATAAAAAAACCCCAGCAATGAAGCATACATGTATATAAACAAATGATTAAATAACACGAGGTCATTCAGTATATCGAAATTTGTACAGTATGAATTAATGATGCTCGTAAAATATCGGTAAACAGAAAGTAGGTCGCGACAGGTCGGAAATCAGATGCCACGATGGGACAACCGCTGATGAAAATCTAACAATGTCATAAGGCTGACGATAAAGTAATTACGTGAGCTAAAGTAGTTGCAGAAATTATTACCCCCACGCCTGCTGCCCTCATACACCATCATAAGCAGGTTTTGCACTTGTTCATAGCCCGCAAAAATAGATGAGTTAATATATATAACAAAATATCAAATATGGTTCAAAATGTAAAATAGTTTAAATATTGAGACATGTATACACTTTATCATTGCACGTGTCCGTAATAGAAAGGCGGGCGCCTTATGCTTTGTCAAGACTATTCAGATATTATTTAAGAGCAACTTAATTTGAAGATGGCAATAAACATTTGCACAAATTTTAGTCATCCATTCTTTGTTTTCAACATCGTATATTGCTTGAGCAATAGCTAAAATTTAAAATTAACGTAACTCACTGAGTTCATATAATTTGCTAGCCTTTTCAACACGAAGCAAAAATTACACATTTACATATAGAAGTATTGCATATGATCAATGTGTACAAAGTTTAAACATCCAAGAATGGGAGGAAGCGAACCGGGGCAATAAAAAAGTACTCAAAAATTAAAAAATAACACACACAACACAAACACACACACATCACAACAAACACACACCACACACACACACACTATCTATATAATATATATATATATATATATATATATTATATATATATAATATATATAATATATATATTATATATATTATATTATATTTTTACTCATTCCGGTGGTGCGGTATTTGCTAGCTATTGAGTAACCATAGCTTTACAAACGCCCGGTTTATAGAAAAGATTCGAGTCGCGGTCCGAACACTTTAATGTAGATTCATCCCCGCTTACAATATCCCTAGTTGACTTCTTGTTATAATTAATTTTTTTGTTGAAAAAAAATCTCTTTCAAAAGTATTCACTAAAGTGCACACTAACACTTCTTTAGGTTATAGTGTTTACACACAATAATCAGATCATTTGATAATAAATCCTCTAGAGCCTTCACCGTCTGAACGACTGTAAACAAGCGCTGTCCAGTCTCTAGCATTGATTTTAACCTAACTTCGCAAGATGTTATAAACAGAGAAGTTGAGCACATGCAATGTCTGAGATAGCTGGAACTATTCCATTCATTTAAGAAGTCTTAGACGAATGAATATGAATAATTTTTAGGCCTACTTTGTTTACTCTCATCAAAATGTCCATGAACGAATCGATCTTTCCAATTGAATCCGAATATACTCGAATGGGAGTGAAATTTTAAATTTTGAAAAGCATCTGTTAGTCTAATTCCATTCACAAACAACCCTTTGTTTCCTAAAGCACACAGGTTTTATTATATGAAAGTAATATAAGCTTATTCCCACGATCCCTGTCCTTGATCGTTTGAGTGATTTCAAAACCTCGGCATACGAAAAACTTTTTTCAAAGGATTAGGCCAACGTCATTGTGAACACATTCGACGTCACCAATAGTCGTTAATTGTAAGAAGGAATACGAGTATTTAAGTGAGATTTTGAATACATATAGGTATGCTTTATCATTCAGAGAGTCCTTTTAAAAGTTGAATTTTAATTTCTAGGTATGGAATAAATGAGATAATATGGGGCATAATTTTATTGAGTATTTCTTTTTTCTCCGACACGTGAGGGGTGTGATAGCGACGAGAGCAGAATGTCCATTATATGTAGTCTTGCCAGGTGTGGGAGTATCTGTACTAATCTTCTATCAGTCTGTTCTGGTTATTCTGGGGGTCATTCAATAATGAGTGTTAGGTCATGTAGATGAGATAAGATTTAGGTGAGGAATTTCCTTAGGTTACGGTCGTGATTTGTGATAGGGTTGCTCTATCTAGGAGAGTACTCGAGTCTGAAATATGGTTTGTATTGTTTGTATTTGGGTCGTAATAGTCTTTGTGCCGAGCGTAATATGAATGCCACCATTTTTTTTCACGGTTTTGATTAGTAGTCTATATGTTATATCAATTATCACGCATATATTAAGTTAGATGTATTCTTTTATTTGATGGTTATCATTTCACTGCTCTGCCTATTCACTTTAGTTTTTTGAGATTGACGCCGCCTAATAGTCTAGAGGATACGAGCGGATTTATGATTGATAAGTTGTGCTCGTCTTTAGCAGTGGTTTGGGATTTCGTTGTTTCTCGGATCGCGTAGAAAAAAGAAATATGCAATTAGTAATATTTTTGTCTCCGGTTATTGATTTCTCTTCTCTCTAGAGCCTGAGGAAATCTAAGACTTTCTCATTTTAAGGACGTTTGAATTTGGAGCTAATTACACTTATTTGTTATTCAATTACTTTCTTATTAGGAGGCGTTGTATTTTTTTGTTTTTACGCGGAGTATTTGGTTGACGTTAATGAGTGTTGGGTCACTCTTCAAATTGACGTTGTGCTGCTATTGTTCCTTTGAAAAAGTTTTTCAGGTTGCGAGTTGTTTTTGTAAAATCGTGATTCTCGTAAGTTATTCAAGGTGACAGAGTTGGACGGGAAATTATATGACGTTAGTTATGTGTATCTTTTTCATGATTAAATTAAAATCGTGTTTTAGGAAATCAAAGTGTTTTGTGAAATTGAATGTTAGTTAAATTCATTATCATTAATGCTTTTCAATTGGTACCATGTTTCACTGTGCCATTGCCGAATTATTTATTCTGGATTTATATTGGTGATCGAGATTTTTTCTAGTTCTATCTGCATTTTTTGTATGAGTATAACAAGTTTGGTAGCTTATATTGATATTAATATCATATTATTAATGCTCTATGAACTTGTCATTAAGATGAATGGAAGGTATGTTTATCCTTAGGGTGTATCTAAAGAGTCCATTTGTTGCTTCATACATTCTATGTCGTTGTTTTATGGATACATTCTTTGCGAAAGTTTGTGTATATATAATATCTCAGATGCTGAGGTATCTGTGACCAGAGATCTCTTGTTTACAGTAGGCGCGTGCAGGACTTCGAGGTGAGGCTGCTCTCGATTGTGATTGTGATCAAATAAGATCTGTATATGGTAAGTACACTACTTTAAATGTTTTGTAATATATCTATTTACTTCTAAAGTATAGTTTTGTATGATTTTGCTACTTTTATTGGAGTTATTGATTTGTATAAAAGATTATTATTGTGTGTGTGGCGGAGGTTAGGTTTTTATGTTTGCTTGTTATGGGGCGGTTATTTATATTGTATTTCTTCGTTGGGTTTCGGCGATCTCGTCGTTGTGCGGTTCTTTATATGGTTGTTGGGGAGTGGGGTACAGCGAGTTCTGATGATTTTATACTGGATTGAATTTGGTTTTTTGTGCCAGGTTATTTGGTGGACAGTCGGGCATCATTCGAGTTTTACGTCTTAAGGCCGGGATTGGTTTTTGGTTTCAACAAAAATTATTTATAACAAGAAAGTAACTAGGGATATTGAAGCGGGAGATCTCTAAAGTAGTTCGGACGCGACCGGAAGTCCTTCTATCAAACGGGCGTTGATAAAGCTAGTGGTTTTCAACTAAGCAATATGCACCACCGGAATGAATAAATAAATATATAATATATATATATATATATATATATATATAATATATATATTATATATATATATATAATATTATATAACTATATTTAATGTGTGTGTGTGTGTGTGGTGGTGTGTGTGTGTGTGTGTGTGTGTGTGTGTGTTTATTTTTTTTAATTTTGAGTACTTTTATTTAGCCCGGTTCGCTTCCTCCCATTCTTGGAGGTTTAAACTTTGTACACATATCATATGCAATACTTCTAGTATGTAAAATGTAATTTTTGCTCGTGTTGAAAAGGCTAGCAAATTATATGAACGTCAGTGTATGTACGTTAATGTTAAATTAGCTATTGCTCAGCAATATAGCTGTATTTGAAAACAAAGAATGAGATGGACTAAAATTGTCTAAAATGTTTTGCCATTTCATATTAAGTTGCTCTTAAAACTAATATCTGAATATTCTGACAAAGCATAAGGTCGCCCGCCTTTCTATTACAGGACACGTGCAATGATAAAGATTATACATGTTCAATATTTATAACTATTTTTACATTTTGCACATATTTGTATATTTTGTTTATATATTATTACTCATCTATTTTTGGCCGGGTTGAACAAGTGCAAAACCTGCTTATAGAATGGTGTATGGAGGGCAGACGGGCGGGTAATAATTTCTGCAACACTTTACTCAGTAATTACTTATCGTAGCCTTATGACATTTAAGATTTATCATCAGCGGGTTGTCCCATATCGTGGGATCTGATTTCAGACCTGTCCGACACTTACTTTCTGTTTACCGAATATTTTCAGCATCATTATTCATACTAGTACAAATTGTCGAATACTGGTAATGACCCGTGTTATTTATCATTTAGTTTATTACATGTATGTTAATTGCTGGGTTTTTTTATTGTTAGTATTTAATATAAGCATCCTATAAGGCCAATAGAAAGTTTGGTGAAAATTTATTCATGTACTTCATTCAACAAAATAGAAATCAAAACATTTACAGCAACCCGGTCATTTCTGTGTTTGACGAAATTTTATTCTATTTGTATTTAACTTACATGTATATGTATGAGAAGGATTTACATTTATAAGTAATGTCATGTTTGTATGTATTATATCATTTGTTCAAACAATAGACGTATCCAGAGTTCTTAAATCGAGTTATCGCCCGTGTAACCGATCGAACCGCCACTGGAGCAAAGACACTTCCGGTGTACATAAAGCGTCTTTAGTTATACTGCGTACGGGGACTCATTTCATGTGAATATTTACCAGATTTGTAAAACCAATATATTTTTTATAGAATACACGTTATTTATATTTCAATTCAATTCGTTTATTGTTATTTATAGTATGTTCACAAACTTTATA
>CAJDSM010151323.1:0-11241 GCA_903981925.1 Ostrea lurida
ATGGTGTTTTTTTTTCCTTTCGATATGTATGTATACGCCATGTGTTTGGCATGAACTTTCCATTCAGGCTGAATTTAAATTAAAAGAAACATTTTGCGACGTACCGGTTAGTACTGAGATAGGCGGACCATAAATCGAAACAGATGTTATTCTACCTGGAGTGAACCAAGGCCTGCCGCAGGGTGTTTTAATTGATATAAACAGAGAAATGAGAAATACACAGGAAATAAACGTGTTAAATAATTCTACTGCTCCATCGTTTGGGAATTATTCCGACAAGAATGTAGCCATGTTTTTGGCTGGGTTGCACGAGTGCAAACCGGCTTATAAGAATGGTGGAATGCCGGGCGGGCGGAGGGAAATAATTTCTGTGACCAACTTTAAAGTACTCAAGTAATTACTTCTCGTAGCCTATGACATTTAAGATTTATCAAATCAGTGGGTGGGTCCATATCTTGGGATCCGATTTCAGACCTGTCTGAAACCTACTTCCCTGTTTACTCGACCTAGAATATTTTTCCAGTGTTATTCAAAATACAAAGTGTAGTGAAATTTTTGTAACACTATTACTCAGCAATTAATTCATCGTAGCTCATGACCTTTGATACCATCATAAGTGGGTGGTCCCATATTATGGATCCAATTTGTCCATAACCTGTCCAACACCTACAATGTACTTTTGTTTAGCTTGAATGTTTTCGCATTATATTCATACTAGTACAGAAATTTTTGAATACTGGTACTAATCCATGTTAACTTAATGATTTTTTTATTACATGCATTTAAATGGCTAATTTTTTTTAAATTGTTAGCTAATTTTATAATTAATATAAGGCATCCTAATATAGGCCATAGAAATTTGGTGACATAATTTAATTCATGCAATTCATTCAACAAAATAGAAATAAAAACAATTTTAAAGCAACCCCGTCATTTCTGTCTTTGACACAATTTTTCAAATAATTATTCAAACTCAAAAATTAAGAAAGAAAAAAATTAATCCGTCTCCTGCGGTAGATGAAAGGGGTTGATATGTATGTTTAATTGGCTATCAAAACATTCCAACTCGGAAGCCTCAGTGCCGTGAGTGGACACACATGGCCACATTTGTTCATCATGCCTGAACTATTTATCATGGGTCGAAGCCGTTAGGATATGGGTTGTTGTGTTTTTGCAAAAACTAGTTTGAAGGTAAATGCTTAAATTTAAATTTTACACAGCCATATCATCATCAAAAAAGATAACGTCTCCATATAGAAGTAACCATTTTCAGCGAAACGTTTTTAAAATGAGTACTATGCAATTTAATCAATTAATCAAATTTCAAGTTGACTAAATACATGTAATGATTGATTTAGCTTTTGATGTCAAATTACTTGGCGAGTGGAAGTTCTTTTGGAACAGTACTGTATAATTCGATTAAACGCCTCAAATCATGCAACATGTACTATTCAAATTTACTGGAATGTCAAAATAGACACAACTTTTTGAGTATAGAAGTTAAGGTCGGAATGCTACAATACACCAGATGAATTTGGACGGTGGATATGAAAAAAATAGTGAAAAACGTTAAAAGCAATATTTTGAAAATCAAAAAGATCAAATTCACGTCAATTTCGGTCAAAAAAAATGCAGTTTTAGTAGAAATTACATTGTGAAAAAAGATTTAAAATAACCCCTGCTGGAGCAATCGACACCTGGGCCTGCAGTTCAGAAAGCTTACTTAACTGAGCTAACTAAGCAAGGCATAGATTGATATATAAACCCTGTATAGTAATCTGTAGTAATCGTTTCCCTCCATGTTTCGAATTTCAATGGAGTCAGAAAATTAATGACAACCAATCAGAAATGTGGAGTGAAATTCACTCCGCCACTGTACATGGAAAAAATTTTCGTGCAGGACGAAAACATTGCGAAAAAAGGGCAGATCGCGACTTGGTGATGGGCTGAGTGGAAGAGTAACATCTCGTTCGTAAATTCAGTTGAGGTTGTATACGATGTCTCATCTTTATTAAAGGATCATGTTATGTCGAATGAAACGAATAACGGTTAGATGCAGCTGCATAAAGACTGTTAGACGAAGATGGAACGTTTTTTCGCGTTATACTATGATCGTCTGCCCGGCGTTTATCGATCGTAGCTCATGGGGGTCTGGGTTTAGTGTTGTGGTGTTTTTTTGTTTGTGTGGGTGTTTGTTGGCTGGTGTCGATGTGAGTTAGGATGTTTCGTGGTTGGTGGTGGATGTGGGTTGGGCGTTGTTTTTGGGTTGTGCCGGTTTTTTTTGTTTCGTATGTGTTTTGGGGGGGGGGGTGACTTGGAGAGTGTGTCGTATTTTTTTTTTTGGTTTTTTTTTTGGCTGGTGGTGGCGGCTTTGATTTGTTTGTTTGGGGTTTCGTAATGTGATTTTGTTGTAGTTGTTGGTTATTTATGTGGGAGTGTCATTTTGGTGTTATGGGCGGCGTGGGTTCGTTGTGATCTTTGTTATTTTCCTTTTCATTGTAGTTGTTATGTTTTTTTTTTTCGTATTTTTGTTAAATTGGGTGTGTGTTCTTAATTTTTTTATTAAATTTTGTGGGGTTGTAAAGTTAGTGTGAATTGGGTAAGTAAAAAAGAGAATTTTGAATGGTTTATTAGCCATTAGTCTGGGATAAGGAATTTGTGATGAATAGAATTTATGGTTTGTGTTTGATATGATGATTATGCAATTGTTGTGTGTTTGTGTAAGATCGCATGAAAGGTGGGAATAGAAAAAAAAATAAGTTGGCTAGTAATATATAAAAAGAGGAGAGATTATATTTATAAATATTTATTAAAATATAATATTGATATATCTTTATGTGAATTTTTTTAGCAGTATCAATAGTATTATTTAGAGTTGAAGAATTAATAATGATTAGGTAGTCCATATATATATAAATGGGTGGAAATAATGTGGTAATTATTTATAATTTGTGAAAAAAATAATTTAATGATTTATAAGAATTGATAAGGAATTGAAAAGGGCATTGCGTGGAGATTTTTTCATATGTTATGAAAGTCAAAATATAAATAAAATTGGTTGAAAATGAATGAGTAATGTGTATATACCAGAGTGTTAGAAAATAGATAGAGAAATATTACGGAAGAAATATCTTGTAAGTATTTTTTTATTAGATGGATGATAAGATATTTTAAATAAATATCATGGAATGGGAGATAGTGGTATGAATATAATATAGATGAAAAAGGATGTCAAAGAATAAAATTGTAAGAAAATTGAATATAATAAGATAGACATAAATGTTAAAGAAAATATAAATATATATAGATGAGATGTAAGATAGGAATATATTAATAGGATAAGGAGAGAGAAAAAAATAGGGGTATGTATAACGTATGTAAATGGATGATCATAATATTTTGAGAAAATTTACTATGTTATGTCTAATGTTATTTTTTTAATTATAATTTAACGAATAATTCTTATGATTGTAAATTGAGACTGTAAGATGGTTATATGTAGGGAGTAATGTTAACGTTAAAAGTGTCGTGGTTCGATTAGTGATAAGGTAGAAGAGATTTTTGAAATCGTTATTTAGTTAAGATTTGTTGGATGAAATTGTGATAAAAAGATATAAAACATGGTTTGTGGTTTGATGATGATGATTATATGTTGGTGTGTTTTTATATAAGAGCTAATGAGGAGAGGATAAGAAAATAGTTAGAGATATATATTACAAAATAAATGTGTGAGGATAGGGTAGTGGTTATAGTCAAGATGGAGGATAGATAAGTGATGATAATTATTAATATATTATAAAATATATGGAATTGTATTTCGAAAATGGGAGTTGATAATATGTAATGGTTTTAGAAGAAGAAAGGGTAATATTGAAATGAAAGATGTAGTAAATATTAAGGCGGATAAGAGGATCAGAAAAATTGAAATATTAGGGTAGAAATTAAGATGGGTAAAGATAAGTTCTTGAGAAATTTTAATGAAATATATTAGTAATTGAGTAAATATCGAATTGCTAAGTTTTCAAATTTAGGGTGTTATTTAGTATTATGTTGATTAAGATATATATATTGTTTCGAATAAAATGTTTATCGGAAAAAAAAGTGGAAGGGGATTTTTTGAGGATAAGTTGAATTTTGAATAGGATAGTTTAAATGATATTGATAGATGTTTATGTTAAAATGTTATTTTTTTAATTATATGAAAATTTGTTGTGAAGTTTCTGTTTTAAAAAGTGTAAAATATTATAGATATAGCAAGAAATTTTGAGGTGAAAATTAAGGTTTAATGTAACAGTATGAGGATGGAATAAAATGTAGAATGAAGTAGTTGTATTGTGATGACGAGATATTGCTACTGATATTTTGCAAAAATGAAGTGAAGTTTAAAGGTTTTATATGAATATTTGTAAAAAACAGTATAAAAATACTATGCAATAAAGGGCGAAGGGGGGGGTGGGTAGGAAAGTGAGGATTATTTTGTATTTAAAAGTTAAGTGAATGATAAGGAAGTAAGAAGATGTGTTGTTTTTTTAGTTTTGGTATGGAGTTGACAAAATAAAGCTTGAAGAAAGAAATATAATGTATTTTTTAATGATTGTTATGTGGTGTAGGGTAATGAATTTTTATTCATTAGAAAATCTATATTTAACTTGGGAATAAAGGGAATATAGTGGAAATATTATTACTTGAAATAATGTGGATTCTGGCTTTATAATTAAATGAAATCAAATGTACTTTATTTTTATTTTCATTTGGAAGTTTAAGTTTGGGATAGGGTTAGAATAGGTTAGTATTGGATTTTAAGAGGGAGAATAAATGGGAGTAGACTGTGGGTTGTGATGTAAAAGATGCGTGTGAGCAGGTGTGATACGATAAGGTTAGTATGATGAGTAAATATCGAATTGCTGTGTTAATGTTTCGATAGGGAGGTTATTATTGTTTAGTGTTAATTAGTGATAAATAATATTGTCTTTGAATAAAAAAATGTTTATGAATAAGAGTGGAAAGGGATTTTTTTGAGATACAAGTTGAAATTTTGTTGGAAATGTTGAAAATGGAAAATCTTAAAGACAATGAATAGTTATGGTTAAATGTATATTTTTTTTAATTATAATGACATTGTTGGGTTTGTTTTAAAGTGTTATTTGAATTAGAAGCAGAATTTGAGGTGAGATTAAGTTTTATGTAAAAAGTTAGGAAATGAATAATTTGTAGATTAAATATTTATTGTTGTGAGAATATTTAAAATATATTTTGAAAAAATGAAGTGAATTATCAATTTTATATGAATATTTTGCCGAAAAAAAACAAAAGATATAAATATAATAGTTAAAATAAAGGGGAAGGGGGGGGGGAGTAGAAGATTATTTTGTTTTAAAGTTAATGAGATGTACGAAGTAGAAGATGTGTTTGTTTTTAGTTGGAAATATGGAGTGTTGAATAAGTTGAGATAAGAAATATATGTCATTTTAAATGATTCGTTATGTAGATGTAGGGTAATGATTTTTCAAATTACATTAGAAATTAAATATTTTAATTGGGAAATTAAGGAAATATCGTGGAACAAATCATTATTAATTGGAATATGATGGATTTGTGTGACTATACTTAAATATGAAGATAAAATGTACTGACTTATTTTTCCGGTTATTTGGGACTTTAGTTGGGATAGGGTTGAATAGGTTAGTACCTTCGAGTTTAAGAGGGTAATGGGAAAGTAGTTGTGGGTGTGACTGCTAAGATGATGTGTCGAGCAGGTGTGAAAGATAAGATCTTGATAAAGGCAAAGTGAGTATAATGAATAGGTAATTTTGGCATTAAGAGAATGGATGAACATATATTGTATGATAATAAATTTTTTTTATATAATGTATATTGTCGGTTAGACCACGATAGGAGAAGGGGGTGGTTTTAATACAGATGAGGGCAAATGTATAAAGTGAGATGTAAAAACAATATTAATAAGTATATGTGATGATTATAGATGATAATGTAAAAAGTATGTATGTAATTAGTGTAAATAGGTAATACTAATTTTAATAGGATAGAAGTAAAATCTTATTGTTTTAGTGACTGGTAGATATTAAAGTTTGGGAAATGAAAAAAGTTTTTTTGGTATACTGTAAATGATCCTTGGTTGGGGAAATCAGTCTTGAATAGGAATTTTCCAAAATAAATAAAGAAGGAAATATTTGTAGTTTATTAATTCTGTATTTTTTGTAAGTAATGAATAATAAATTTTGGGGAACATATTTTATATTATAAGCAGGTAAATGAAAAGAAAGGTTATATACTGTATAAGTATGAAAATTAGGTATTTTAATAACATTTTTCCATAAGTTATTGGTACGCGGATAATTTTTGATTTTGTGGAAGTAAATGTAGTTTAACCTTTGATATGGTTAATTCTTTTAATGTGGGTTTGTTAGAATGACATTGGATTCTCAATAGGTTCGTAATTTTTTTGAAACAAATAATTGGATTAAAGAAAACGATTTCTTAAAAAGTTTAGTTTGTATATTTGCATGTGAAATGAAAAGTAGTTGAGGAATTAAATTTTTGGAATAAAATGGAATCTGATTTTGTTCTGTTTGTTTAAGGAATGGAAAGTTATTCGAGTAAATTATTATTTTGAATTTTTTAATGTATAATGCTTAACTTGTTTATGGCATAGAATGTAGTGGATGTATTTTTGGTAAATAAAAATGGTTAAAATTCTTGTGGAAATTAGGAATATAACAGATATAATAATTACAATTTTCAAATTAAAATGAGATAAATTTTGTCAGATGTAGTGTATTTTTATTATATCATTTGTTTAAAATTAATATGCTAAAGTCTATTAAAAGTAATTTGAAATATTTATTTTTGAAATAGCAGTTGTAGATTGAATCCTGCGCATGAAGTGTGCTCTGTTTCTGAGGCATGTACCCGCTGCCTAGAGCGATTATGTGTGTCGCTCAGCTAGTAGATTAAGAGGTAAGTGGTATATTTTCTCTCGTCTCTGGTTAGTGGCCGAGGGCCTTTCTGCTTTTTGATACCGGCGTACGCTCCTGCCTTCGCCGCGAAGCTCTCGTTCTGTCTGTCGCTGTCTTCTGCTTCGGTGCTTGATAACACGGTGAGTATTATGTAAAGATTTGAATTTCACGGATTTATAAGTAGAATTGCTATAGGAATATTTCTTAATGGGTTTTTTATAAATATTGGTTTATGGGGCTAATGTTGTTGTGAAAATATTTGCTGGAAAATTTGGTATGTTTAATTAATAATAATAATCCATTAAACAGAATTAAACCTGAAAATGATTTAAGAGTAAACTAAAATCAAAAGATGAAGAAAATAATAGTAATGGAAAATTTAATTATGGATAATGTAGTAGAAGAGGCAAAAAAAAAGTTTGTTGAATATGTAATGTATTTAAATTTTTAACGTTGTTTTGTAAGGCCAATGAAGAATAGTATGTATTTTTGAATATGTGTTCTCTATGTATGATGTATATAATTGCGTATAACTGATGATAACTTGAATTTCTATGAATGCAATTGATTGAAGACATTTGTATGCCCGCTTTTTGGCCAATTTTCACCCAGCACTGAATAATAAGGCGGTGAATGCCTTATTACGAAATTTTAATAATTATGTTAATAATTTAAGATCAAAATGTATTTTGATTTGTGTTTTGCTAATTGCCCTTAAAGATTTTGATTAACTAGATCAATAAAAATGTATCTTGTAGTGAAATGATTGTTTATACTAAATAAAAATAATGAAAATGCAAGCTAAATGTTGGAATTCTACATTTAAACAGGGCGATAATCTTTCTGTTTCAGGAATAAATGCTATGCATAGGGTTAATCATTTATCTCAAAAATGATTCACATGTTAATGTAGAAAACTGTTACTATTGATAATAATTTTTGTACAGTGCAGCTTTGAAATCAAAAGCGTTTTCAGTTTAGCCTCTATAAACATTATCTGGAGGACACGAAAAAGCTTTCCCACCTTAAATTCCTATTGAGTTGGTTTAACGTCATTTGGCTGATTTGTTACGTCCGTAATGAACGTTTGCAAAAGTGGACGTAAAATTCGTATAGTGCATTGTTACGGTCATCGGGCGCGTATATCGGCAATCTTCAGAATAATGATGAGTAGTTCAAACTCACACTTTGTATCCATTATCGCATCCAGTGTATTCTGTACTTTTGAAGAATTTTTATGTAATCCTCTTACTATAATTTTGAGGTTATATAGTTCTTTTTAGCAGATTGCAAAATTTATAAAATTTAGCCCTATGCAACTGTTGTTGGGACGGGCACGAAGGCAGAAACTACTGTCTGACGTAGCTTTTGAATAAGAAACAAATACCCTAAAAAACCAGTGAACGGTTTTAATTTATGTGAAAATGATTTATCTACAGGTGGATTTAAGACTCACTCACGACACACAGCAAGCATATTTGCTAGGATGAATTCTGCAGTAATTTTTGGATCCGAGACAAATGGTATGTATCGTCGTGGATTTGCCAGATAAGGGAAAACAAAATGCAAAATATAACAAATGATTTAAGACTCACTCACGACTATCACGAAGAATATTTCTAGGATGGGATTAGCTGCAGTATTTTGGATCCCGACGAACAATGTATGTATGAGTAGTAAAAATAAGGGGGAAACAAAATGGCCCAATATAGACAATGATAACGTTTTTTCAGTGAACATGCATTAGAAATGCATTGCTCTGCTGGCATATTTCCTATATGCGCTAACGGATTAGAATATGGCAGCAAGCAATTGCATTTCATAAGCATGTTCATGAAAAGTTATTCATTTCCTTATGTGGTATTTAAATCCCACTATAAAAGAAAGATGTCCACAATTAATGCAATTCCATTGTATTTAGATAATCTAATTAGAAATAACATCTCTAACATATAATATCTGGAAAGTGTAAACAATTGAAGACTTAGATGGATCTGATTTTTATATAGATTAGTTTAGAGCTATCCGAAATAATCCAAAAATAAATTCTTAAAATTAATACCCGAACAGACTCTCCATAACACCACTAGTATTGTTGAAAGTATCCCTTTTCCAGCGTATGATCAAAATATACGTAATTTTACGATTTATAAATTATTTGCCGAATTTTTTTTTCTACAAAATGAGAAATTAATCAGGGGAAAGAAAACATTTATGTTAGATTCACTAGTAACTTGTAACCGGAAAGATGGAGTACGAGACTAGGATTTTTTGTATTTACGGCTATTTTTGTCAATAATCCATTTCAAGTGTACAACGACAACAGCAAGTAAAGTAGGAGTAACTATCATTGGAATATCAGTTTTAGTTGCTGGAATTTTTTTCATGACTTTCGTTTCGCAAGATCTTCTCGTCATAATGTATGGAAGCGTCAGTTGTGGTAAAATCGCGGCTTAAATCAAATGTGTTAATTTTTGAATTGTTATTAAGTACTTTCTACGCGTGATATTTTTGGTAACTTTTTTTATCTCATGTAATGTCATTATAGCACGCGTAAATATGCGATAAAACTTTTGTTTGCATCTTTTTTTGAGGTTGGTTGATTAGATTGACTGGACTAAATACGTGCTTTGAGGAATTTTTAGAAGAGGGGGGGGGGGGGGGGGGGCAACAATAGGGAATACCGATCTGTGGCGGAAATATGTTCAGCTCAGCAGCGTCCTCACGGGATGCATAGAAATCATGTTGTACTGTATAAGTATCGAGACTATGGCTTGTATAACATTTTTTATTAACTAGGAATTGCAGCCTGAAGAAGAATACCAAATTATCGAAACTTGTCATGGATGGTTGAAGTTCTTTTCGAAGAGAAGCAAGCATAACATGTTGATATAGGGAAATACTAGCTTGTGTTTTTTAGTTGGCTCCTGTAGCTGCAGCTGTACATACGCTATAGCGTTATGGTTGTATTATATTTTTGAGACTGACATGTATTTATAAAACCATAACGCTACAGTTCTGCAGCTAGGCTATATAGATTAGTATAAAAGATGCAATGCTATTTTACATATTGTTATGATTTTTCAAAAATCTAATGTTCTAGAGAAATTTTACTACCGGGTAATAAAGGAATGAAAAGACTCCGGTATTTCATAAGACGGGCGAATGCTTATATACGAGTAAATAATAATAACTAGACATGGTTTATGAGGTTTTAAAACACACACCCCCCCCCTTTCATTTTCACTTGCACTCGTCGGACTCAGTTTGTAGGTCTGGTGTAGTTTTATCTTTTAACTTGCGCAAATTCAAACAATCATGCACTTCTAGCATGTATGATTTGATGGTGTTAAAATTAATCATTGTTTGTTTTTCTATAACTTTAGCCTGGTCCTGGCTCTGATAACGCGTAGCTTAGAGCATGGGACAGGGAACCAGGCTATATAACCTTTAGAAATGTATCACGTGGTCTAGTGGTCTAATAGCGCAACTAAAATTAGTACAGGGGATTTCCAATTTATCAGATAGCTTGTGCGCCTTTCATGACTAGGAGCTGTTTTGTGTTGTACAAAACCGTTCCAGGTCCGGACTAAATTACCTTTGAGATCCACAAAACTGTGAAGATGTCGGACGATGAAACTAAAGAGATGGAATTGGACGAAGAAGAATGGCATGGACTCGGGGAACAGGGAGAAATAAAGAGCCAAAGCGAAAGACTGGCCCCGTACCAAGTGATGAACAGCACGGGCGGCTATGTGTACCAGACGGACTACGAGACCCAGCTGATGAGGTTTCTGTGTATCGGGACCACGGGAGGAACCTACTACACGGGGGAGGCGGAACTGACCAGGGAGAACGCCAAGTGTATTGATAGAGGCGGCTAAAACTAGTGTTCAAACATGTATCATTGTATGGCGGCCGTGCCGCTTTTCTTCCGTGTTCTTAGAATTTGTATTCCGGGAGTTCCACGAAATGATAGTGATAGAGTCTAATAAAAAAAAAATATTCAGTTATAAATAGATAAATAAAATTTAGACTTGGTTTGAATTGGGACTCAGCTGACAATTTGTGTACGGGAAGACTTTTGTAATTAATATGTCGAGTGCCCATGCATGACGCATAGGCTGCATGTATAAAATATATTTTAACTTATTTTTTAGCAGATGTGTGTTTTTAAATTTGAATTACAGGACAACATACCAATAACGATTATTTTTAACACTGGTAACCACCCCACCCCCAAATTAAAAAAAAAAAACCAAAA
>CAJDSM010151336.1:0-11168 GCA_903981925.1 Ostrea lurida
GGCTGAAAGAGCTATCATGTTGCTGTTACTCGTAGGTATCAGCGGCTGTTCTTCATACTCTTTTGAAAACATCACCGCTTTGTACAGATCTCTACTCGATGATAACAGAAACGTGCGCACGATTCGCCCCATTTCAAATCAATCAAATCCAGTAAAAGTTGGTCTAAATCTTTTTTTGCACCGTCTTGTTAATTTTGATGACATTAATGGACTTTTGTATTTGATAGCTTTCATTTGGAATGTTTTGGGTGGACGAACTTTAAAAGTTTGCTAAGATGCATTTCGACATTTCAAAACTTAATTTAAAGGAAGTGATGTCTGGACACGCAGATGTAAGAGCTAGTGAACTCAAGTGGAGACTACTCAATGTTCGATGTAATGCTCAGAAGAACGAAGTGACATACGACAACCAAGGGAAATGCTATTGTTTTCTGCACGTCATTTATCATTTCTTGTTCCGCACTATGTTCCGATTTCCTTTTTGATGAACACTCGTGTTCGTCCACTTAGTTTGTTCTCGCTAAGAGACCACACAACTCCGATCTTGACGTTCATTGCAAGGAATTTGGAATCTCCGATTAGATTCACTAAATCCTCTTCTGAAAAATCGCTACAGTTTTTTTGTGCTGTAGAGAAATTTGTTCGCAGTGGAGAAAAATGGCACAAGTCTTGGAAATTACAAAAAACTGGAAGCAAGAGTGCAAACTTTTATCCGACTGGTCGCATAATAATGATTTGTTGATGTCTAGCGAAGTGCCTCGATATCCCAAGAAGATAAAGAAGGGATATTAACTCGAATGTCGTTTAATCTATTTCTAAACTGCTACTGGATCTAAGTTGTGTATCAATAATAATCTACATTTGTTTTTTTCTCTGCACATAAGACATCTGGGAGAGTCGTAATAGGTTGTCATTACCATCACTGATGAATTAACCTTTCTGTTGAGTTTGTTATATACCACGTCTAATGTCCTTCTATATATGCATTCTATATTTTGATGCCGGTATAATAAACTAGTCAACTCCACTAAACAGTTGTCTTTCAATGTGCATGCTGTTAGTCATTTCTTCATTTGTCGAGTCTCTGCATAATGGCACTTAAGTGATTCTCAGATCTTCGATGTACCTTGCTCGTGATGCATGATAGGAACAAGGAAACTATCGATTTCCAAATCTTATGATGTCAGTAAAGATTTTTGTCTCCAGCGACCTAGAAGCACAGAATTCTTGTGGATACAACTTCCACAACAAGAGCACTAAAGGCCTAAATGGATTTGGAGACATCATTCCGCGGATCATGTGCAGATAGGAAATTTCCTTTACGAATAAGAGATTGTTTGATATGTTCTGCATCATTTTTCTATCTTCATCTCTAACTGATAATATCTGTGTTAGTTGTTTCCTCTCTGATTTGAGAGGCTATAAGTATTTTATCGTGTAAATACTTCTTTTGAAATGTTGCTCTGTAAGAAAGTGTAAAGTCAAACAACGGCGATATTTCAAAATAAGAGTCAATCGAAATCCCCAATCTCGAAAACACAATTCTTCAAATACATCTTAACAGCAAATGGTTGCTGCATTCTGCTCCATTTCAGATTGCTTATATTTGGTGGGTGAAAATTTGTATTTATCACTAAATATGCGAGGCTTTAGAAACTATACAATAAACTTCTTTTATATAGTCTTTGTAATAAAATAAATAATATGAGTTTGATTTCGGTTGATGGCTCAATCATCAATACACCTATCGGATGTTAGTATGGATTTAAGGGAGACAAAAATAAGTATAGTTAAAATACATAGAGTAGGTCAGGAATGTCTTTACCAAGAATCTCTCAGTCAAGAGCAGTGTAGTGTGTCTCTGACAAGAGCCTAGTAGAAGACAGCTCATCTGTATTTGCAAGGAATGGTGTTATGTTTAGCGACTTCTTGAAGAATATTAATATTATTCGGTAATGCGTTGCTCAGCATTTGTATGTATATAAGTACTTATAAAGGTAGTGTTTTTAGTCCCACATAAGTTATACAGACTTTTCGTAATATTTGACTCAAGATAATACATTCTTCTATGACAGTTTGGGTATGAGACAATTATACTCTCGTGCTTAAAATAAATCATAATAATGTCAGGTATATTAGATTAGTTTTAGTGTTGATAAGAGCTAGTTCTATATTTCTTTAAAAGATATATTAGCTCTCATTATTCATATAGTGATCGCATGGTTCTGCTGAAGATATAAGCCATACTGTTTTTTCATAAATAGATTTTGTTCAGATTTTCTCACCGCTCCGCCTCTCTTGTCTGAAACTGGTCTAGTGTAGGTGTTTCTGATATGTGGTCATTTTTCGAAGAGAGGCTAAGAAGTCATCATTGAATTCTGGTGTAGACAACCGCGCTTCAAAGAGCCATTAAATTTATGCACTATAGGAATAGTAATTAATGAAATACTATAATAAAACAGTAATAATTGAGTGGGATGATTTATGCTGGCTCGAGTTGAGTCTGTTTTAAGCATCTGAATGGGAAGGAGTAATTTTTACTCATCTCCGCCAATCATGGACATTCACGGATGCAACAGAAAAGATGACCACTATACTGGTTCATTAGCTTAACAGGGTAAGTGTTAGAGTATCAACCAAAATCATTGTTATGATAGAACCAAAAAGTTCATGGTGAATAAAGATATGAAGGCTCCCTCGTAGTAAGATGCAATTGTAAACCTTACAATGAGCTTCTAGTGTGAAATATACAAATTAGAATTATTGATTTCTAAACGTAGGTTTTTAGGCACTAGAATGATTTAGTGTATTCGTAAATTTTCTCACTTTATATTCGTTTTTTTCACGTATGGTTTTTAGCATCATGGTTTGGGTTGTTTTATTAACTGTTTTAAATAAGAATCTACTTATAGTACAGACATATTTTTTTCAATACAACATTATTTTGATTGAGTTAAGAAGGCGCTATCGTTCTAGACGGCCTCAATGGCGAAAATCGGTAATTTGAGTATTGATCTTCACATACTGAAGAGAATATATATCCATAACTGTAAAACCAGTGATGACCATATAATACTCAGAATGAATAATTACTGGTAGATGAGATCGATAAGATGTGTAGGCATGTATGTGATCATGCTTACAATATTGTGCTGTAATACTTCGGACACAAGCCGTTCATGTATACGTATTTTAGTATAATCTGGGACACTACTTCACAATAAATATTCCTATGTATACAATCTATGATTACACTTGGCGCGGAGTTTGGCTTCCTTGTAGTTAAATCACAAGAGATGAGCTTCAACACGATCTCATATCTTCTTTTAGCGCCGACAAGACTTGGGTTTGGTATATTCAGTAAAATTGAGCTTGGCTATAACGTGTGATAGTGTATCAGTTCCAATTTATGTTGGTCACTCTCAGACTATGTCTTGTTTTTTGGCCTTCAACGAGCAATCTTTTGACATTGCAGTGAAAATTCAGAGAGAGCACACTCGAACATGATTTGTTCTGCTGCTGGTTCTCTGCTTATATAATACAGTAATCAATGTATTATACCAGCATTAATATAAGTGTGAAATAGTCTCCGTGTGTATGATTCTATCAGAGTAAAGCATGAATAAGGCGATGAAGAGAAACATTCGTCCGTCGGTCTTTGCAAGATAGTGTAGTCTTAGGGTATTACTCACTCCTCTTGTCGTAACACCCATACAAATAGTTATATATCTCGATATATCTCCATTAACTAGATAATTTACCAAGAGATATCGGTACTGACCAATTGTCAGCACTTCGTGAAAGGAGTCACTTCTGTGTATCACATGTCTTTGCAGTAAACGGCTGACCTTGTTACCCCGGTTGTTTGTCTTTGCTGACAACACAAAAATGTCATACCTCAGCTTCCATGCAAACCTAACGTTAATTGTATGATATCTCTATAATAATTTCTATTTACAAAGTCTTATTGGTATGTTTATTTACTAGACAGTAGTCTGGAACACCAGTATAACCGGCATCTCTCGGTCTCATGCCATATATTTGACAATTATATCGAATAGTTGTCTATTATGAACCTTAGTTCGCTTAATTTATTGTTCACCAGTATATATCAAAACGAGTCAGCAAGCTTGTCTGTAGTTCACCCGTTTCAAAATCTCAGAAAACTTAAACGCTAGCTATATTAAATTGTTGACTTATTAACTTTTTATAACAGCTATTTCTAAGGTTGTACAAAGAAACCATACAGTAAGATTCTGCTCTAGATGATTTCATATAGACATAAATCTAATACTCGTGCTACAGTCGATCTGAAATATGAATTACTATATGATCCGAATTTTTAAATCCTCTCGTAGAACATGGGTATTACACTCTCGGTATGGTAGAAGCGACTGTACGTCTGTCGTTGTATACTATATGGCGTATAGCTCTATCGATATCTTATTGCTTTTGATAGGATGATTGCATCCACTATGTAGATATAAGGATTGAGATGTTTGTCGATCTTGCTTAAGGATCTGTTGTCTGGTTTATCTCAGTTTCGATGTCATGATAATATACGCTCTCTCTTGCTCGCATTTTCAGACGTACGAGAATTTGGATGCTCATCTTATTAATACTCTCCTATTGATACACTCTCGAGCAGTGTAGCATAGAGATTGAATTTATTGAACACGTGATAGAGTTCCAGATCTTAACTTTAGTTGAGAGTCTCTCGCATCGCAGGATATTCAATGGAATGTGACACCTACTAGACGTCAAAATAGACACGCGCGCTACAGGCGAATCCTATTATGCACTGGTTCTGAGGCTGACAGAGGGTCCTTTTAAAATGATCCGAAGCGACCTAAACTTTAAAAACTAATGTAACTGTGCTTTTTTTTTTACTCTGGCCGTATTAATTGACACTCTATAGATTGTTGTATTAAGTTAAGATATTTAGATTGTAATTATGAATAATCTAGATAGCTATTTATTTTCGAATATAATCCGTGATAAACTCGCGAGCTCCGTACATTTTTATAATCAGTCTAGTTCGCACTCGGTGGTGCTAACTATGAAGTCATTCCACTTAGCTGTTTCATGAGATTAGATCTCTAGATGTCTGTCATAACCCAATAAAGCAGTTGGATACCTCATCTTTAGAGTTAAAGTATTTTATTGTTTCAAGAGCCAGTACAAACTGGTTTTTGTCAATATATAGAAACGCACAGTTAAGGGATTATCTATTGACAGCTTTTCGAGATACTGTGTGTGCGTAGTTTGATTTTAGTTTGCAATGCTACATATCTATTGTGATAATTATTACGCTCGAATTGTGGCCCACTCTAGGATACATTACGTCTTGCTTTTCAATAGAAAAAAGGCATGTTCTGGACGCTAATATCATAGTTAGAGGTGTGCATCCTGGAGGTAGGTGTGCTGAATGATGCTGTCGGACCTTATGTAGACAAATAATTTGAATGGATATGATTCGATCATACATAGGTTTGATGCTGTACACTCTGATAATTCCTTCAAATGAAAAAAAGCGGATAGGGGTAGACAGGCTAGCCAATGTTTGGATTATGTTGTTGCTCAGGGGCTTCTGTGTGTGGAGGTATTTTATTCCAAAATCTAGATTACAATAGTCAAGTTGTTGAAGTGGGAGTATTCGATATAAGATAAGTTAACATTTGCTTTTTCCCTCAACACCTTCGAATCTCGAGGGGTAAGGGAGACCAGATAAGAGATGGCGATATACTAAATTATGAGAATATCCACCTAATTTCAACAATACTGTGCTTTGATTAATTTTTGGAAAGATATATAGAATTTTTTATAATCGCAGATGTAGACAACTTTGACAATACCAGTTTACGACAAAACATGTGATGACCTTGTCTGAGTAACTTGAGAAACAACAAATATGTGCCAATGTTGTAGATATTATAGCGGCTTTTTGTCATTATCTAAAGAATCAGCTATTCACCTAGTGACCACTTATCTTTTTCTAAGTCGGAGCACTAGCACTTCTACGGATGCATGGACGTCATAGCATTCCATACGTCAACCTCCTTTTTCAATTTTTTCAAGATCGAAGTATTCACCTACCGTGGACAACTGCTGAAAACTTTTCAAGAGTTCAGATTCACTAGTGGTCCAACCTACACACACAATTCGACAGCTGTCAAATTATGGCAACCTGTTTACTTCTCATCGGCAAACCACCAGTCTGACTCGCTTTTACCACAATAGTATTTAGACTCACCAGTGGTCAACTGGTCTTACCGTGTCATTCAGCCTCAATCGCTTAGTTGACAGCTAGTTGACTGACTAAGTTGAACCCGGTAAATAGCACTTTCTTCGTACTGGGTAGCCGTTTTTCACGCGATTCAACATCTTTCTAGCTTATGATCATCACTACTCCTAATCTACTATCTAAAACACATCTTAGCTTCAATTACACAGGCACTTAAACCGCCCGTAATTAGTTGGTTAAAACCGCTTCAAAATTCAGCGGTCCTCGCAGCTCAACCTCCTATCGTATA
Source organism: Ostrea lurida (assembly GCA_903981925.1). Classification (NCBI taxonomy): domain Eukaryota; kingdom Metazoa; phylum Mollusca; class Bivalvia; order Ostreida; family Ostreidae; genus Ostrea; species Ostrea lurida. The sequence goes on from CAJDSM010151336.1 coordinate 6,534, forward strand.
AGCGCATAGCGGGTCACGTGGCTCAATCTGTGACGTCATAGGTTCCATTTCTTGAACAGCAGCACACGCTGATCGTAAAATTATCGCTGAACGCTCGGCAGTTTAAAGGTAACCCATAAATCCTACTCACAAACACTCGGGAGAGGAACCCTTATGAACACTCGATGAAATCCCTTTAGCTATGGAATCTCGCTTCTACATGTGTCCGAACCTTTAGCAGTCCCAATAATACCCGAAGAACATACGCCTACATGCTCAGCGACGAACGCATAGCCCTCTACACATCGGCTGGTATACCAGCTCGTCCATGTAATCATCCTGTTAATCTTCAGCAAGACGCAACGAAATTTTATTATCATGAAGTTTAAACGCAGAACTCGATATTTCTCTTGTAGAACCTTCACAAATAGTTATATGAGTTATTTGAACAACAAAAATAACAATTTTAATAATATAAACCTAATCGTTTTTTAAATTTGTGGTAGTACTCTACTTTTCGCAGCACTAAGATGACTCGGGTAGATTATAATATTTGGATGTACTGACTCCATAAGGTCCATTATTACGCATCGTTATGTCAATGGAGAGCGTAAGAGTGCCGATGCCGATTCTAATTTACTTTTCCAAGAAGCTCTTGTCTGTAACAAACTACATGATCTTGCAATTGCATTGTTAGACATGAATTCTATTAGTAGCATGTAGTACGAATTTGAAGGTCGACAAGGTGAGTAATAAACGGACGATGCGAGCTGTTCGCTTCCTTGGACCAAGGACTGTGAGAAATAATAACAAAGACTCTCATCTGCTAGGGAAGTGGGCAGAACACAATTGTTGGTCCTAATTTGGTTTGTAGATTATGTTTTCGATTAGTAATTGAATAAAATTATTTTATGTTGTGTGTTGATTACTCTTTTGTTGAAGCGCAGAACGAGTATAGTAAATATAACCTCAATAATATTTATTCTTCAACTTCGGCGGAGCGTTTTTAATTCCATGTTTGGCCTTAATATTTTGATCTATCTTGAGCACGCGTATATTTGTTATCTTTGGAGTTTGTAATATTTGTAATATGAAACATGCATGGCAAATTATGTTTTATGATCTGCGCTCTTTAGTTATTAGATATATTGTACTCGTCGCAAGAATGTGTGGGAGTATAACGCAGATGTTCGCTCTTGTGGAGGAGAGTGATAGCTTAGAAGCGACTATTTATAGGACACATACGCGGGCTAGTCTAATTCTCATACAAGGCCATACGGTAGAATCTAAGAGAAAACGTGCTGCACTCATATTGGGTTGAATAGTATTTTTGACATTTGACAGAGACAGGGAGCCTGGCTGCAATGCTAACTTAGCCTCGCTAAGATATGTCTTTTTACATGATTATTTGATATTATCCGGATGTAAATAAAAAAAAGTTGAACTTGGCGGGTTTACTCCGATAAGGATCATATGCTCTCACAAATTATTTTTGTGAGTGTTTACCACTCATATCTACTAACGCTTTGTTCATAGTAGGTTATTAACTTGAGCTAATTTCGATTGTGTTCAGGTTACTTAGAATGAATAATTCGTCACGGGATGATAGAAAGCGCGACGATCAAAACGGCAATGTGTTGGCAGCGCTGGAGGAAATCGACCCTCGTCTATATTTCTTAGAAATACATAAGAAGGTTGTATGAAAAAAAGATGAGCCGTAATTACATAGGTATAGGCGCGCATATGGAAATCAAAGAGACTCTCCAAACGATAGCTGAGTCTTGAAACTCATAAACGTAGAAAAAGGAATATGGTTTGATTGGTTTATGTTGAAGCCTTTAATAGATGACTCTTAGATGCATAACTCGAAAATATGTGAATATCGATTGGATACGTTCTGTACTCGTGCCTTAATAAACGCGGATAGATTGAATGAAGTATCTAAAATTAATTTTTTGAAATTTCTACAGTCTTTACTCAGTTGATATTGTAGACGACACAATTTCATATAGAATTACTAACCTGTGCCGGAAATCCTATAATGTATAACTTGCGCTTTTATTTAGGTCTTCAGAAATCGTCATGTACGGTATGATGGATAGGGGTAGAAAAATGTCTCTATTGAACTAACAATATTCTTTCAGTCGAGTTTTTTGTCATATAAATTTGGTGGTCAATATATTTCTTCGTGACAGAGTTCTTTTAGTGGAATATTTTTTACAATGATTATAACTCATATTCCGATATTGACATCACGTTATACTACATCAATTATCATGCTGTTCAGTAATATAGACCAAACACAGAATTTGTTAATGTAATTATTAAATAATGATGTGTATCGCTGAAGCACGCCGATAACATTATAGTATTGTTAACAGAACTTATTTATGGCTCTTATAGTGCAAACACAACACAAGAACTGGCTCTTTTTGCTTATCTTCGGGGTTTCAGCAAGAACAACTCTCGTGACACCTATGAAAATGCGTTTCATCATTGTAATGTCTCGTCGTAAAAATTAGATGAATATGATAATATGGACATATTTCGAGAAATTACACCCTATTTGAAACTAGCTCTAGTATTGTCTCTGTATGAAAAATGTTACTTAGGACTTTTAATATAGCTCGAACAAACGGAAATAACTTTGATGTAACTGTATACTTAATGTTAAATGACATAATTTCGTTCGCTAGACTTAACAGAAAGAATAAACTAGAAATTTTTTCACTAGAATCTAAGTTGGGAACGATCAAATCCCCTAATTATTGTACTTCCTCTAGAGGTTAGACAAGTAGAGCATCTTGCGATAAGCAACTTTACGGCACCCTAATGATTTCTAAGCTTTCATGTGCGAGAATTTGTAATTGAACCCACTGTCAGTGAAGGGATATTTCTTTTTATACGCGTTTGACATGCTGCTCTCTTGTACTGGTGCAAAGGGTCTGTTTAAGTGTATCATTATTCCGGCTTCTTTCGATATTCGTCATAATTGAACTCGCTTTCCTGTCATCTTTGAATCGTCCCTACTTACGTACACACGTAGCAATATTTGGCGCAGTAACTCGCTGGCAAATAATCCATTAACCCGGCTTCCCTGTATTCACCAGGGTTATCAGCATTTTCATTATAAATAGTAATATAAGCTTTATGAGCACATATATTCCTCCATATTTTCAGGATCAAGAGTACACATCAATGTTCTTTCTAGTGTGTACGATCTCGCTAGCTTGAAAATTGGAGAATGACGAATTGGCAGATCACTTTTTACTTAACTGAGATCATTATAATATTATCATTGGTATATGACCATGGTATTAAAGAATTCTCTCTTATTGATATTTTGCCGGTCTTTGATCTAACACGTGAAATATTGCCAATCTGTCTTGAGTCCATTCTACATGAGAAGTATATATTTTATCACGGAAAGAGATTCAAACCATATAATATATAAACGAGCAGGACTACAAATTTCCTTTGAACGAATATTATTCTAAGTACGTTGATTAGGATACTCAGAAACATTAAATTCTCTAATATAGGCCTATGAATCTATGCCTGTTAATCTTTTCTAAAGATATTATTCTATGAACCTATTTCTGGATGAATATTCATAACCATCCACAGCGCTTCTGTGTCTCTTTTGTGATTTGGAAATCTTTTCTTTGTGCACAGTCTTTTCTATTGTCATGACACGATTCATTACTTACGCAGTTGTAAATTTATCATTAGTCGTGGTACACATTTTTTATTCCTGGTCGGAAAGATTTGGTTGCGTAGTAAACGTAGTCACAGAGAGATAATTTGGAAAAAGTTTCAATATCATGTTCACCTAGTCTCAACTTTGGTCCTCTGTGTATTTGCAAAGATGCATTCACCCCATAAATTGTATTACGAAACGAAGGATATCATTGGACAATTTTGTTTCTACGCAATTCTTATGTTGGCATTGAGGGGCTTAGCGAGTATTATAATACCGGTGCATATCGTGATTTTGTAATGCGCCCATATATAATATAGAGAATGCTAGTAATAAAACAAACAGAATGCTGAGGAAGGCAGATCCTCTTCAATGCTGGTTAAGAACTTTGGTCGAGCTTGTGTGATTGAACTGACTTTGCTTATTTTGTACTCTTCCCCATTACTTTTGATATTGGGACAGAGTAAAAGAGTATATCAAAACACCATCATGTAGCAGTGCTACATACTACACGAAACAACATACTATTGCGATTATAACAGATATAGCAAGTTTTAATTTATAAGATAGTATGTTGAGTTTATCTGCTCTGTAGTGAAGAAATAATGTAGACCATGAGGGTGTCAACTGATACAATGTTTGGGATACGGTTGAGACACATCTTAGTATATCCAGTTAGTCGATAGATTTATTTCTTCAATTTAGTTTAACTATATATAATTTCAATTTTAGCGGGTCAATTTATTCACTGCGAAGAAATCGTTTCTTCTCTAAAATTATGATTGATATTACTTCCAATTGCGAGATGAATTGAAAGAGTCGAGCTTGGAGTAAGTTCGGATTGTGTGGCCTTTGCGAGGAAATCTAAAGAGTATCTATCCCACAAGTATGCGAAATTTTTAGTGGCCATACACTTCAGTTCTTAGTAGTGTTCATTTCCATACATTAGCTAGTAA
>CAJDSM010151338.1:0-10408 GCA_903981925.1 Ostrea lurida
GAGAGAAGAGATGATGTGGATTAGCCGGAGGAAATTGACTCATTATAGACATGGATTTTGTGACTTTTGCTTTATGCAGTAATGCAATAAACATGTTTACATTGTCTCAAGAAAAATGTACTTTTTTATTCCTATGGTGACTTTTAGGTGTTATATAACTTGTGGACTTTTACTTAATAAAACTTGTGGACTTGTGGGTTCTGTTTTCTTGTTTGCCATAAAAAGTGTCCTTTTCAAAAAAGTTGGTGGGCCTGAAAGGGCCGTTTTGTTTTTTTCTGCCTGGTCTTTTAATGGCCTCCCTATAGCGGCATAGGGAAACGTCCTCGGGGTGTGTCCGACCGTTCTCTAGCCGCAGCAAACATTGACAGCAGACCCCGCGTTTTCCCGCAACACCGGCATTAATCTGAGAGTGGTGTTTCCTGCCAGCATATCCCACACTTGATTAGCCTACCCCACTTATACGGCCCTCGAGGGATTCCTCACCGTCCGGTCATTGACTGGGGCAATTGATCACGCGGGGCGGTGGGGGTCTGGGTGGCGGAGTCCTCCTGCTCGGAAACCTGCTCATGGGCGCCGCTGGGGTGAGGGAGACCTCGGGAATACTCCGGGACTGGATACTGGTGTGTATTCCAGCATTGGCGGTGGTGGTGATGCCTGGTGGAGGCATGGCGGTTACTGGGCGGGGGTGAAGATACTCCGTGATGTGGTGGGCAGCCTGGGTGGTGTCGGCTGGTCTAGGGGGAGCTTGCAAAGTCTAGGCGGACTCGCTGGCACCATCCCTGCGGCGGCGGTGAGGGCGGAAGGAGGCGGGGCGCTGTAGAGTGGCTCTTGAAGGTTCCGCAGCCTAGTAAATGTGGACCGGTCGGGAAATGGTCCTACCCGGCTCCATACCTTGGCGAGCTTTGGTCTACGGCCCGGTTCACAATGGTCTGGGTCAATCCGGGTGTTTGTGAAGATTCCAACTCTGTGATAGTGTTCTGTACCCGAGCTGGTGCCTCCTTCCGCTTCTCCCCAATGACAACTCAGTCTAAAACGGGCGTCTAGTCCTCCTGAAAATACGTAACTACCCATCTTCTAATCTTCTTTCTTCTTTTGATCCTTGGTAAAAGTCCTGGTTCCTAAAACTTGGACATGCCGAATTTGACGTTGCGCCTGGGTTTTAAAACAGGAGAAAGACACGGACGTCGTTAGAACACTCCCTCAGTTTTTGAACGCCATGTGGCGGACGTCCAAAATGGCGGAATCTGTGCTTTTGAGAAGAAGGTGTTTCCTTATTTATTCAATGTAGAGGACTCGTTTTCTCACGCATTTAATGCAAGTCTTAGTGTTCACTTGGCTGCATCTAAACGTATATACTGTTAATACTGGTACGATCAAATGAATTCAGGACTCATAAATGAGTCGAGGCCGAGGTAAAATTTTCTCCTCGATGTTTCAAATATTTATTTCTCAGCGGGTGTAGACCTGTAGAAAATATCCACCATTCATCTAAAAGATAGAAATCAAGTTATGAATCGGATTTCTATTTGGATTTCACCCAGAGTCTCTTCTCTCCTTATTATAATCTCTCTTTGGTAAAATGAACAAATCACGTACTGGGACTCGATTTTTATTTCACCATAAAAATTTCACATTTATAATCAAACAGTTTTTTGTAAAATGTCATCTCAATATAAGGTTCCAAGATCTTTACCATGGCTTCGAATCCTGGCTTGAAATCGACATCGATCTACGGGCCATGGTCATCCAAGGCTAGTTCGATTTCTTCAGGTACCAATACATTGATTCCGTTCAGATTAACTGTTACAACGTTTAACTTGACAGTACATCTCTTTGAGACATTGTGTCTGATCTTCTTCGATTTCGGTCTCTGTCGTGGGTGAATTCGTTTTCCAATTCTTACCCATTAAATGAATCAGTACTAGCCTTGCGGGTGGTCCGGTTTCCTCCGATCAAAGTGACAGAGACCATGGGATATACCTTTAAAGCTGAATCGGAAATAATTCTTTCCGCAAATAGTGTACACAAATTCAAACTGCCAAGGATGGGAATGTCCTGTCAGATATCCATACACTACGCTAGCGCTTCTCTGGATTGTGGTCACTGCTACATCCTCCGGGAATAAAGGAAAAATGAAAACGGTTAGGTTTTTTTTTATACACTTCTCTAGCCCAGTTGATTGGTAAATCATTCAATCTCCACAGTCTTCTCAGGTTCCCGTCGTTTGAATTCTAAGTCCAAAATGTTATAATCATGATCAATCAGACTCTTGTTCAGGTTGGTCGGCTTATGCTTGAAACGCCGGAATATTCTTTAAGGGTCATGGGAAATTCCCAAACGATCAAACAACTTCATGGCATTTGATATCCTTAAACGGATGTTTTTCTTTGTAGTCCTTGATACATTGTAATGCAGCGCTCGAAACGTGTTCACCGTTTCTTCGTAGTCCTTGATACACTGTAATGCAAAGCGCTTTTGAACTTTGTTCACCATTTATTTCGTAGTCGTTGATACGTTGTAAATGCATTGCTACGAGGCGTTGTTTGTCCGATCCAGGCCATGATGTTCAAAATGCACGGGAAACAATCCAGAACTGTTTTATAACAGAGTGGCGTAAAAAATCCTTTCACACGAATAGCTTCCATGCATCCTTTTTGTAGACAGCCCGTAGATCCGATTCAATGTCCTAACTTGGTTTCTGGAAGCGCCTGTTTCTCAATTCCTCCGCATACAAATAAATCATGAGTCACACGTCCCGTTTGGTATTCTGCCGCTATGTAATCAGCAATCGCGTTGGAAAACTGTGTAAAATTTTCACTCCGGTAACATCTGTTGTACAACTGGCGAGCTCTTGAAAGAGAGGCTTGTGTGAGGCCAGGTTCATACATTGTAGTACATAGGTATAGGCCATCTATTCTGGATTAGTACTATGCCACCCATAGTGGAATAATGAAGGTTCAGAACACCTGTATTTATAGGCAAAAAGGGTAATGCATCACGTATCAAGTACCTATGCATCAGTGATCAATCCCACCTGTGGCGTTAGCATTCATTTTGTTGACCGTCAGTCCATGGATTACACGGAGATTTTAAGAGCAACCGCCGGCCGGAATACACCAAGTAGAGGAATTACAACGCGGAAAGATTATGTAGACGAGATGTAGACCTGGGAAATTAGTACAGAGATGTCGCCATCGATTACGCTGGAGCGATCTAAATAATTGGTGTTTGAGTTATGGTATTGTGCGTCCCCCTGAAAAGAGACGGATATTTGGCGGCCGCGTTTAGGAGACATGTACTGAAAAATTCCGTGATACGTCACGATTTACCAAGTTTTATACGTTATTGAACGGCATCAAAAAGTATCAGGATTTTTTCGGCTGGAGAAACCACGGCAACTCGGAGTGTATGGGATTGTTTTGGGATGCAGGCTGGATGTGGGAAACCGTTACCATGAATGCGTTTCCGGGGAGAGAGCTCGACAATTTAATACAGGAATTACTCCCAGATCATGACTTTACACTGTAATACTAGCAAGAACCTGCGTAATGAAGGCCGGACATTTGTGAAAGAAATAAAATAATGCAAGCTGTTTTAGGGCTACTTTTTAAAACAAATATGAGTGACACACACATAACACAAGTTTCGATTAAGTGCACTGGCATACGTCGTTAAGGTCAGTGCCTACTTGCAGATCACGTGATGAACCCTGGCGTTGACAGACCGCGGGAAAAAAACCCAATTGGCACATGCAACTGGACTGTAGCCAGCACTGGGAAAAACTCAATTGGCACCATGCCAGCCTGGCACTGAGCCAGCATGGGAAAAAACCAATTGGCACCATGCCAGTGGCACTGAGCCACAACTGGGGAAAACCCATTGGACTGTGCATAGACACTGAGAACGATTTGGCATAGAGTCAGCACTGGGAAAACCCAATTGGGCACCATGCCAGCTGGCACTGAGCCAAGCAGGAAAATACTGTTTACGGGCTAAAACGCATAGAGCCCGCACTCTCATTCCTTCACATCGAACTTCCAGACCTGACCTGAGAACATGGCTCAGACCAAACAGCTAGAATTTCGTGGAAGAGCTCAGGAAAGAAAGTGAATAACATGGTAACAGAAAAAGACGGGAATGCAGCAAGATTCTGAGCGAAGAAGATAGAAGGAGGTACAGGAGGCTTACATTGGCACAGGACTGAAAAAGGCCAAGATGGGAGTTTTACCTATCAGAATCCTACAGACCGCTGGTTGGGATTTTTTTCCCGGAAGATTCCGAGTCACAAGAATGTAACGGGAATGGAATGGGGCCTCTACAACCACAGAACAGCCCCTCCGGCATGAACAAGAAGTTTGTGCGATCATTTACCACAACGATCACTAGACGGAATCGTTAACCGCATTAATGTGCTGAGTAATGAGATTTGGAATCATACACAGTCTGCTGAGAAGCTGGAAAAGTGACGGGAAAAATCTCGAACCCTAGGAAGGACTACGACTCCAGATTACGCTATAACTCCGTGCCTAACTTGCGGGAGAAAACAGGACATTGGCTCGCCGATTGCCCCCAGAAAACAGATTATCCGCGACAGTAAGAAAGATTATCCGCAGACCAGTAAGAAATCGGCAGATAACCAGCAGAAGAAACCAAACAAAGGATCCTTGCTACAAGTGGCGGGAATTAGGACACTGGGATCATGACTGTCCTGAAGAACAGCGGCAAGATCACCGAGATGATTGGGCGTACCCTGGCTCAAAACCCGCTGTGAAGAGAGAGTACAAACCGTTAGAGATGTGGAATCCACCGCACCCTACTGAAGCACCGCCTAAAAGAAGAAGAAACTGAGCCGAAGTAAAACTTTTGAACTGTGTTTTTTATGCTGTTTAAAAACTGTGCTTAGTGAACTGTTTTTATGTTTTTGCTTTTATATGCTTTTAATAGCATGTTAAACATTAAACCTGGTGTTAGTCTTTATTTGCAGAGGAATACACAGGATTTTAATACACAGGAAACACTCGGATCTTTACTGATTTTATGGCGATAACACTTCCAAGTGTGGCTACATTTTTGACGTCAATGTAATCCTCTCCAAAGTCCGATTTGATTTTCAGAAAATTGCTTTTCCAGCACCCTTTTCCACGAAATCAAAGCGAAAGTTGTACACGTACATCATGGCGTGTGTGCGCAGTGGCAATAGGCAACCTATAAACCGACCTTCTAAACCTGGCCGGGCTACCGGCTATAAAGCCACGCATGCTATAACCCAGGCCGTGGCTATAAACCCGCTCTTGACCCCCACTGCGCATGTCCGTTTGCCCCGCCATTGACCACCCAATAGCGTCCTAGATATTGACCGCCCTATCGAGGCTGTCTTATTACTTATATACTGGTTATCTATCATGTTACAAGAGGGGCGGTCTAAGTTTTTAGAACTTGCGCCCGATAGTTGTTTATTTACTACAATGCTGTGTGGTAACTCTTTTTTGTTGGTCATTCTGTATGATAATATTACTATTAACAAACAAAAAAAAAGTACGGGTATGTTTATTTTCTTACTAAAGAAGACTTCAAATGAACTCCTCCAAGCAGTTTTGGAAACTACTAATTTAATCATGCAGTAAGTTAACAAGGAAAGTGGCATGGTTTACCCGGATAAAACGTGACCGGATACGAAATGTGAACGACATTTATCGAAGCTAAATGCATGTACTGTGTCCTATTGAATACACAATATTCTACTGAATGTGACTATGTCAAGCCCAAAACTTGTAGATGTTGTAAGTTTTAAACAATCTGATTAAGGTACAGATTTTACCATCTACTTGCAACTCGTCCAGATAGAGTTCAACATTTCAAATATTAAACAATTTTTTAGTTGTGTAACGTTGTAACACTTGGTGTTTTTTTTTTTAAATTAAGAAAGTTAATGCTACATAAGTTACCACGTCCTTAAGAAGAAATGGACTATTAGGCTATTTTGAAAGAATTGAACAGCAGTATCCGACCCCTCTCACAAATGAATCGTCAATCGTCAATATTTGGACCATCAAGACTTCTCATCGTTACGTAATTCGGCGACCTATTTCTCATGGAAGGTTTCTATAATATCAAACAAGGCCTGGTACCGCTGGCCCTTCACAATGCTTGCAAACGAATCGTGATCGTTTGCAGAGCATTGTGGGAAGGCCATGTTACCATATTAGAATGTTCACTCGCTATAGGCATAAAAATAGAAGTTTTAATTGTATACAAATGATTATATATAAGTACGGTAAACTTCTATTTTAGAAATAGGGAGGTGAGTCCACTTTAAATATTTTTTACGCGTGCATTGAATGTGCATCACTTTGCCACTGCATTTCACGTTCATTGATAGTCTGGTTCCCCGTCCCATACTATATGCTCTGCGTCGCAAGGGAGTCAGGGGAACCATGCTAGTTCGTTGACTACTGATGTTTGACACCAGATGGCGATAAAAAAAGGTTTCCTGTTTCTTTCGCGCTGACAATAAGCGCTGGCGCATAAGCTAGCGCTTAAAAAGGGTTTCAAACTTTCAAAGACCATAGAATATCTCATACAAAAGTAAAGAAGTACTTAATATTCTATTTTTCATGCTATATAATATACCAAAATCATTTTCAAAATATTTTTGAATATTTTTTCAAGAATGTTGTCGTACTTGTCATGTTTTACTACACACCTCAGTCCTAAGTCTTTGCTCACTCTACACTATATATAGTATTGTGTCTCTGCAAACCGGTATAAACATTGAATAGGCATTTCAATATTGTAATCAATTTAGGCGCTCAAAAATTTTCTGACGGATTACAACATGTATATTTATTTTGTTTGTTTAATTGTTCAATATTATCTGTATATGCTGTGTTTACGTATGTAGATTATGATATTTATACTGATTTACACTGATGAGCCCATTGACAGTGGCTCATAAGAGGAACACACATTTAACAAAGATGGATGCAGGGCGGGATCCAGTCTGATTATTTTTAAAGGAGGTTCAAAATGCGAATGCCGCGTGCCTCTAAGGCAAGGGGTCATGGACCCAGACAGCGTGTTCAGGGGCAGATTCAATGGGCAAGCCCTAGGCTTAAACAAATTTATGTTTTAGTTTATGCAGGATCGTCGCAGGGCCGTATACTAAGCCATGCAGGAATTTCCACTAGGGTGCACAAGACTAAGGCGTGGATCAGCCCCAAGATCCAAGGACTGCTCCTGGTAGGGGCGGTTCATGCAATGAGAAGTATTTAGTTATTTTTAATTTTAAAATGGGGGGGGGTGGTGGAACAACCTTTGCACCCATCTTCCCCTATTACGCCCTTGTCGGTTCATTTCAGATGTAATTTGTTAACCTTTTAGAACCATATTCAATTGACCGAACATTTTGCCCCATTTCCTTTGACCTTTGGAAAATCGTGTGCTCATGTTTTAATTAAATTTCAAATCTTATAATAAAACATATCGATACTTCTCTCTCTCTCTCTCTCTCCTCTCGCTCTCGCCTTTTCTTTTGACTGTTTACTCTCTCTCTCTCTCTCCTTCTCTCTCTCTTCTCTCTCTCTCTCTCTCTCTCCTCTCTCTTCTGCCCTCCTTCTGCCTGATTTTCAGGAAAGGGTGCGTGTGGTTGTGTTGCAAAAACCCCTTTTCAATTCCGCTAACGGGATGTCCCAGGTACAAAACTAAAAGGAGACGGATTTTTGTGCTTGGTTTTTCCGATCCTATCACTACCTGAATGTAATGTTTGATTGTATTCACACTTGTTTCCAAGCAATAATACATACAGTTTTTACCATAAACTATACAAAATTGCGCAAGGGGTCCCACTCCTTCCACCCGACCGCATTCGTCTTTTCAAAATTACCTTCTTCAAAAAAAGTAAAAATAAATGCATAGTTGAAGGATTCCGGGCTTTGCAGCCGCGCCCTTTATCGATTAAATAATATTCCGCCATTGGGGAATTCAATGCTTTAAGGTTTCCTAACTCCCCCTTCTTACGTACTTGTTCAAGCCCGATGAAATTATAAGTTGTTGGTAGATCACCCTCTCATCAAGTCCGTGATATATGTTCATACATGATATAACTAGATCGAACTATATGGGTAGCACATGTACATCTATTCAACATGTAGGGGGATTTAAAGTCGAGTGTTTCCTATATGTTTCATCTCATAGACATAAGCCATCTCGGATCTAGTGCTGCGGATTCCAGGATTTATAGGTTAGAGTGGTTCACAACTCCAAGGCGTACCCGAAGCTTCTCTACTTGCATTATTACTATTTAATAGGGGTAAGAAGGTATATGGTCTCTCATGTAGTCATTTTTTAAATTTCTTTTTCTGCTCCATTCTCTGCGAGGTGAACTATAATATAAATGGAGCAGTCAAAATTTAAGACTCTTTATAGAAATATTATAATTATAGGTGAATGTCTTCCCAATTAAATAATAGCAACAATAAATCCAATTGTCGTTTATCTTCACACACAATAACTTAGGGGGGGGTGTGGGGGCGCGTCCGCCGTGGGTTGCGGTCACTCCTCTAAATCCATCACGTCCGAACAAGTAGCGGCCGGTTTGATGTTCCATCAGACACAGCAAATGTCCTTTTCAAATCTGAGACGTAGATAATTTTCATACCAAACACTCGCACGTGTAGTGACAATTATATCTAACAAGTTCAAGGACAGAAAGGGCCTATTGCGTAAATCGGCATACAACTTGAAAAAACCCATTTCTTTTCAGCACGTTCAAGTTAATACCCGTAGCATTTTACAGAGTTCGAGCACTTGGTGGCAATCACTATTTTTAGGCCCCTCCTCAAGATTGTTTGAATGACGAGAAGAAAATTTACAAAATTGGAGAACGGGTCTTAAGTCCCATTTTTCAAATTTACTTGAACTATTTTTTAGGTCACTACATTTGTAGATGTCAATAAAAACTCAAAATTTCCCAAGTCCTAACAAGTAGTGTCTTTATGTGCATCTCAGGGAGGAGGTTGAAAATTCGCGAAATTTATTTCAAGAGAAATGAATGAGTGATTCAAAAGTCGGCCAGTCCCTCTCATGAATTCCACCTCTATTACCGTCCGCTCATTAATTGACCTGACTCATTTACGTCACGGTGACTTTTGATTCATCATCATAACGAAGTTTTGCACATTCATTATAATGGACAACTGCAGCGATAACATAATACTGGCAAGTGCCCCATCACAGTAATGCAGCAATGCACATCACATAATAATAAAAGCACATCACATAATGGATTTGCAAGAAATGCACATCACATGATGGATAAAAGCAGCATACTTAATGATAAAAGCAACATTACTATAATGACAAATGCAAGCATTACATAATGGACAAATGCACAGATCACATTAATGACAAATGCACATCTCACATAATGAAAATGACATCACATACTGATAAAAGAATACATCATTAATCGATGTAAAAATGGGCACTAGCCAAGTAATGATAGAAGGACACTCACATAATGACAAATGGCACACACTATAATTGATAAAAAATGCACATCGCATAATGCGATTAAAAAGCACATCACCGTAATGATCAAAAGCACATTACATAATTGACAAAGCATCATCATATAAACCGCACATCACACCCGCAATGATAAAGTACATTCACACTAATGATATATAGCACATCAACATAATGATAATAGCACATTCATACTATCGACAAGATGCACAATCACATAATGACAAAGGCAGCATCACATAATGATAAAAGCACATCATATAATGATAAAAATCACATCACTATAATGACAGAGTGTTACATCACGATAATTGACAACAAAGCAACATCATATTAATAATAAAAGCACATCACTATAGATTAACAAAAGAACCCATAAAGAAGGGGCATTAAATGGCGTTCCATACAAATCACTTACAGGTCTTCCGTTGTAGACGGAAGACCTTTAATAGAACAGTTAGCAAATCACCTATAAGGTCTCCGTCTGAAACGGAAGACCTAATAATAAACGATAACAATACATAAAGGTTTCCGTCTGAAACGGAAGACCATTATATATAAATAAGAAGAAGAATAAGAATATAACAGCTACAATCACTATAAGGTCTTCCGTCTGGAAACGAGAGAAGGAATAGAAATATAAACAGTAGCAATCACTATAAAGGCTCTTCCGTCTGGAACGGATCCTTAATAAAAAGAATAATACACAGTACAATCACTATAAGTGTCTCTTCGCGTTCTGAAACGGAGACACTTAACAATATGTTCTCCCAAAACTTTGTTTGGGAATAATAAGAAACAGAGTAAGTAAAACAATATGTTCCCAAACTTGTTTGGTGAACATAATAAACGAATCAGCACAGTGAATTACTCTCTTGTAAAT
>CAJDSM010151355.1:0-10032 GCA_903981925.1 Ostrea lurida
TGGATCATAGTAACGATGTGTCACGGTGGAAACAGTTCCATTCTGAAAATTGTGTGTATGACCACAGTAGAAGGTTAATCCGACGTAGATGTGCTTTGGCTATCGCAATTTTCCGTGTGATTTATCTTTTGTAAAAGTAATGGAAAAACGGAATCCTACTTTCCTGCCGAATTCCAAGCGAAGAGTATATATATTGACTTCCCCTGGCCCCCTTTCTTTTTAGTGAATCCCCCAAAATCACAAGTTGTGCACGATGTACATGTAGATAGTCGCACAAATCTACAATGTACATGTAATAGCTAGGGGACGAAAATACTTGTACGTGTAATGTGCCGCTATATAGAGAGTGCCATATACTAATGAATTCTGATCTTTTGATTTTAATGAAATTTATAGTGGATTCAGTAACCAAAAAAAAAAAAAAAAAATCACAAGTCGAGTTATTGCCTAAAATACACAGATCTATACAGAAAAATCGACATAGGTGTGTTTATTTGTTGAAAGCTTGTGAATAGAGCAGTGTTGTTGGATCCGCTCGTGATATTTAGATTGCTGTGAAAGGCGATAAAGCCTGCACTATATTTAAAAAAAAAAAAGTTGTGACCCTATTTGTTGATTGTTCACTGGAGGAAGACAGGTAAGGTGTTGTGTGTGCGCACAGACACACGTTAAATGGTTGGGGGTTGGCCCGTAAATATTCAGACATTGCAAATGTCATGTAGCGACTCTCATCCAACATGATGCGTAACAGGAGAAATGACCTTCACACCGCTAACAGGAATTTTTGTTTTATTTTGGCCTTCCTCACAGTGTTGATTATAGTTTTGATAAGTGTGGTGATTTATCTGGCAGTTAAAAATCAGGAAGGTGAAGGTAAGATATCGATCTATAAATAGCCACGTGGTTGTTTGAATCATTTGGTTACCTGAATCATTTGTTATTGTACACTCGTACACATAGCTTACAAAGAAGGTGTACCCATGTTCTACAAATAATTTTGTTTTGAATCATTATAGAAGACCATTCACCAGCAATGATCACAAGTTCTCCATTTGGAAATCACGAAGGAAAAGAAGTCCTAGAGTAAGACAATTTTTACGAAAATGCTTTAATCCCATACCCAGAGGGGGGTGGGTGCGTTCACAGCTCCCTACAAAAAGCAAAAGCGCTATTATGGTCGGATTTTACTCTGAATATTGACTATTAATGAGTAATTTACAGTAAATATAAATTCTCTTTGAATCTGAAGACACGATACGGATTTTATTTCTCATCGTGCGGGGGAGGGTGTGGGGATATATTCACACACCATGCAAAAAGCAAAATTGAACAATTAAAGTTGGATTTCACTCTGTGCATTGGCTATTAATAAATTTGCCTAAACCGTATTATTGAAACTGTAAGTGACATATCCTTCCATGGTTTACACTCATAATGCCAAATATGGTATGCTTTACGTCAAAGGAACAAGTGGCCTGAACACGACTTGCACAGACAGAGTGATTTCTATATACCCCCCAAACTTTGTTTACCACGGTATAAAACAAAGGCTGTATGCTAGCAGAGTCTCATTTAGTGAATGACCTACAATCCCATGAATGGGTCATAAAATTAAATTTTCTGTCAGAGTCCGCTACTACATTGTCATGCTCATGATTACTCGCCATGAGCCATTGGAAACAGGTGCATTTGCATTTATGATATGTTTGACCTCCCAGGGCTTGGTAATGGTAGGGTTCCCAGCATCACGAGTGCGAGGGATAAATATGCTTGCAAGATCTCTTTCCACTTGCGGATAAGATATTTGCAAATATTTTGTTCCGGAATTTACTTGTATTTTCCTCAAGTTATTTATAAAATCCCCCATGTACAGTAATGAGAATATGGCGATAATTCAACAGAAAAGCAGTCTGGTGGATGGACATGTAGCAATCTGGTAGGAAATATAAGAAATTATAGATGTATGTGGAATGTACATGGGGGCTACAGTGTCTCATCATCAATAAAGAACAAGGGTAATTGGGCCATCTTCCATCTAGGTTTTATGGCGAAAGGGATGTTTAGGATTGAAAATTTAAAAGTCATTTCTTTTTCTATTTTTACTTTATTTTCGCTTCACGTTTCTCGTTGCACAATAGAAAATGCATGCCTCTACCTTCTATGCAAGTCTGTCATTTGCCTTCAGAGGGAATGCAGTATTCGAAAAACTGGCAGCTCTAAGTTCGTCTCGCGAAGGTTCGCCTCAAATTTAACACCTGCACGCACATCACTGACGGGTTCTGTATCACACACTTTGCAGGGGTATCTATTTTAGGGGAAATATTTTAATTTTTGATGAATTAAATAAACAATTACTTTCATTATAGATTACTTTGAATATAGTTAAACATTACCAAAACACTGCTGCAAAAATTGAAGTAATGTGTTTTGTATATTAGGTCGATATATATTTAATTATTATTGTTTCTTCTTTTTGCATATCATAGGTTCATGTATTTGATATCTTTCTTTTCTGCTTTTTGACAATTTTAAATAATATTTCAAACAAAACTTTAAATAACAACCATTACTGCTGGATCACAACAATTGATTTTTAAATATTAGATGAAGAAATTTTATAAAACATTGCTGACTCACTTTTTCAACAACACGTATGAGGATCATCAATCAATTGGCATCCAACCGACATAGTATTTTACTAGCGCAATACTAAAGCCTCCTGTTGGTAACCCATATCCAAGATTAATTTCAACAAAGCACACTATAGATAAAAAATAATAATTTACAATGGTGCAGAAATTTTAATAATTGACACGTTTTTTGAACTTTTGATCACCTAGTGTGGGTGTTACAAAATCATGAATATATTATTATATATCTATAATTTAATGAATGAAAACTCAATTAGCCTCTTTGGTCATAGTTAGTGAATTTTTCCTTTTTAATTAATTCTCATTTTAACAATTAACACGCACAAAAGTCCTCGGTGTGGTTAGGGAACAAACTTGATTCGAGCTGTTTAAAAATTTCAATTGGCGGCCTATCTCCGCTAACTTAATGGGTGGGTTTTGGTTTTTTTTGTAATTCTTTAGGACTTTTCGGGCTTCAAGAAGGAGTCAGATCACTCTAGTATAACTTGTTGAATTTCGGGGCCTACCTATTCTTAGGTTCGTATTAAAGCTGAAGGTGATAGGTATGGCCGGCAAATCTGCATAAATTATTCATAAGCGTCATAGTTCCCCCCAACCCAGCTCCCCCCCCCCCCGGGAACTCAGGCTTGGGTTGTTATACCTATTCACCCATCCCCCCAGACACTTTATCCGGCCATGAACATCACTTAAAGTATAATTGTGCACCACGATAAGAGGTTAATTTATATTCGGTCTAAAATAGGTCCTAATATTATTCACTCTTGCTTTCCACAGAAATTAGACGTCACGGGTATCCATAACAGGCGGGCCCTCTTATCGTTTTGTTATGCATCGTACAGACCCCTATCATAATACTAACCGGTTAATGAAGTGTATTCTTACATCTTATCCTATATTTACATTAGGTGAAAAGAGATGTCGCGCTAAATATAAATTATTCATAAGATCTTTATTGGGTTTAGTTGCTTCTCTTCGTAATTTTCTTCACATTATTGGATTTGTGGCGCGTCATATTCCAATATACCACCACAAGTCTTATCGAGATTTCGAGTTCGTATAGTTTATTCATCAGTTATCATTCAGGCTGAGAGGATTGGAAACCCAGAGGCAATTGATGGTTTCACCTAAACATAATATCAGTCAGGTATGTGCATTCTTACACAAATATTATACCGAATAAAGTGGGTATATATTTTATTCGGTGTTAACCTTTCTGTATTATTTTTAGATCTTATTTTTTTTTACTTATCAACAGCCTCGGCTAGAAATATGTCACACTTCTCCGACTAGTTTGAACGCTACGATTAACCCAGTTACTGGAAGTGGGATTGAACTCGGGTGACACAGTCAAAAGTGTGAAATGACGTAATTACTATATAAGTAGGAATTATCTGTCAGATCGGCTGTTACTTTTTTACCCGAGTACATATATAGTTAGTCGAAGTGCCCGGTAATAAGTAAGTTAACGATTGACCGAGGTCCAACCCCCGAGTATACATGCGATTATACTCTTAGGGACGCATGTGATCCACAGAAAGCATTATTGTAGCAGTATTATTTGGAATAATCAGGTCTTTTAATTTTGTAAGTAGACAAATTTATACCAACTTGTTTTCGATTTGAATATGATATAGTATAACCGAGGCCGTAGCCGAGTTTCAGGACTTATTTTTTTCTTGTAGATATAGCAGGTTGCATCATTTACATATTCAGATAATTATATTATTTTCCATAAAATCCCAGATTTTATATAAGTTAGTACTTTAAAACTTGTGGGACCCAATGATTTTTGGTTTGTATTTGAACTATAGTGACTTCTTATGGACGGTCGAAAGGGGTTTTCCAAAGTAAATGGATGTCTTGCGGTATTTAAATCGAGGTCGCAGAGATAGCATTTTTTATTGGGCAAAATATATCATAATGATCGGATGGAAAAAGGGGTGATTAAATTAACAAGTAAAAATTATATACATTTAATAAGATTCTACGCATTACATGATTAAAGAAAAGTTTTTCCGATTAATACTTTGGATAGACAAGGACTTATTATTAATACAAAGTTTTTGCGTGTAAAGCGGCTATAAGGTGTATAATGTTCACAATACTCAAAGGAAGGTGGACTGGACTAGGGTTGGGATAGAAGGGCGTAAGACTGGTTTTTTTTTTGAGGGGGGGGGTGGGGGGCCCACCGCTGCGTCCATGGTCGTGGACGGAATGGTTGAAAGTTCGGTTAAACGCACGGTAAGATATCAAGCCACCAGAACACACTTGAGAGGGGTAGAAGATGTAGATTAATTGTTGAGTGGGGATTACATTACAAAATTTAAGCCCTTAAATTAAAAAAATACTCCACAGAGAATGAAGGCATTTCCTTCAGTCTATATATAGTAAATTGAATAGGGATTGTTTTGTCAGTTAATATTAAACTATTTCTCAGTGATTAACGTGCTCAGTGACTTCTAGTGGAAGATTTTAATTCAACGGGAAAATTGTCATAGTAAAAGCATCTTATTTGAAAAAAAAAAAATTGTTATGATTAGTACATATTTTGAGGTAATAAAATGATGCTTTTAATTTTTTTTTTCATTTTGCTATATTCATCTAGAAATTTGAATAATAGATAAAAGAATAGGAGGGGATAGGAATTCAGATCCTTGATCAATATTTGGTGGAAAGAAAATTGGACGTAAGCTGGGTTGAATGATTTCGATTGGGTAGTTTACGTAACGCCTTGGTTATTACAGATTCTAAGAGTTGAAACATAATATGTTTACTCTTTCTTTAAATGCGCAAAACATTCATTTGTTAGAGATTGGCTGAGCTATAAATCATCATACTTATCTCGTGCAGATAACCCTCCCTAGGGGGATGAGGTTGGGTTTTAAGGCCAGGTAGAGGGTCACTTATCCTAAACTTTTAGCGTCGCTGAAATTTCCATGCACCCCATTCCTAATTAATTAACTTTAAAAAAAAACTCCATATTATTTCCGTTGAAAATTTACTTCATAAATAATGATGTGACTCTCAGGTTTCATGTAACCATGATGGGATGTTATGTCTATGGATACCAAGTGATAGCTATTGTGATCTTGGTTGCGTTAGGCATATTATGCCTTAAATTCCAAGGCGATTTGAGGTCTGACATGTATAACCGGGAAAACAAGATATAATTATTGAGTATTTTCTTATACTAACAAGGCAAGCTCTTACAATTCCACCCCTTGTTCCCGGTACTCCGTTGGAAATGGACTTATGACCTCATATCCTCGGATTTTTGAACTTTTCGTGATTGATGAGATTTTATTGAAATTTTAAAATTAGCTTTGTTTTCAATTTTTAGATTAAAAACGATTCTGGGACTCAGGGGTTTTTTTGGAGTTCGTTAATTAGTTTTTAAGAAAATTATAAAAAGTTTATATTTGAATTGAAACAAAATGGGGCGAATAGTTTCGGGGATAATATGACTTATGTTGGCTAATTTTTTGTTCTGGGCTAAATGTGTGCTATGTATGAAGAGTTGAAATCGGAATTTGAAAAAAATAAATTTGGAAGTACAAAATAACAAAATACATCGCTGAGAATTTTTCAGATTTTTTTTGGGCGCATTAGATATTTACATGGTCTACAAGGCTAAATACTTCAGGGAAGGATATTACTTTAGGTATGCACAGGGCGGGGTTCCAGAAATTTTTTGAAAGGGAAGGGGGGGGGGGAATTTCTGTCATATTTAAATGCACATTCAGTAGGCAAGGGTTTATTGGCCTGCGAAAGGTCTGAGCAGCGTGTTTAGGACGTTCCAAATTAGGATGAAGGCAAGCTTAAAGAATGTTTAGTTTTAATTAAATAAAGAATTTTGAGGACTTGTCGCAGGGCTGTATAAACAAGTAAATATTCCGTGGGGGTTGGGAGGTGCAGACTATACAGTAAGTTTGCGGGGATTTAAGCCAGGTGGGTAAGAATGTAGGTCAGGGACTGGGTCCTGAGGAGCAGGTGGGAGTTCGGTATTAGACGTCGGAATTTGTGAAAGACGGTTTTAAGCATTTTTCTTGGAGTTTCTAAGGTGGATTCTCCAAAGGTCCAGGACTGGACGATTCGTTGGTAGAGGAGTCAGGGGGCCTGAAGCACGCGGAAACATGAGGGTAGAGTTATGGTATGAGCATTATTTTATCATTGGGGATCCGAGTGTTAAACGCTTTTAGCAATTTTTTAATTTGTTATATAAAAATAGAGTGGGGAGGGTTGGGTGTCCAAGGGTATGCAACGATACTCCTCATGGTTACAAACCTGGTTATATTGTATTGCATTCATTTCAAGTGTATAATCACTAAATGTTTTTTGTTTAACTAATTTTGTTGAGATTTTATACAACCAACTGTACAGCTTATATCAATACAAATAGGGTAGAAATTCATTATTTGTTTGTTACAACCATTTCCTTTGGACAGCTTTAAATACGAGAAAAAAAATAGGATATTTATGATTGTTGAAATTGTTTTTTTATTAAAAACGTTGACAGTGTTTACAAAACAGTTATTTATGTCTGGATCAGTCAAATAAGATCCCCCTCAGTGTAATATCCCTTAACCCTCGGGCCGTCTTTTTTTTTTTTCAGTGGGGGGGGGGGTGTGCACCATCCTCGGCATTTCTCATTGATTATTTCACGATCTTTAATATCTGGATATGTGATCGGAGGGCCCGTTTTGTTTTTAAGTGTCATTAAGATTTTTTATATTTTCGAAAATAAATAGGGTATGCGTTTAATAAGTCGGCATCGCTCCGGATTATTATTTGTTTGTTAGTTTTGCTTTAGATTAAACTTTCAAGAAAATTATATCGCAAATTGGTCAAATTCGGCTTCATTCTGTACTCTATTTATCATAGGCCTAATAATAAATAGAACGAGAGTTATGGCGGAAAGCAATATTTGGATTCCAGAAAGAGCAAAAAAGCTCCCCCTCCGCTCGTCTTTATATGTTTACAAAGTCAAAGGCAGGGGGGGGGGCTTACACCTCCGGGCAATCCCCTCACAATAAAAAACCATTTCGGCAGCCATGATGCCTTTGACAAATGGAAACTGTGATTGTATCTTCCAAACTAGAGATACTTGACGCTTTTTCATCTATGATTAATCTCGCTTTGAAATATTTTAGCGGAGGGGGTAGAGGCATCTAAAAGAGTACTAATGTATTGTCTAATTAGGGGCTAAAGGATGGGAGAAACTTGTGAGAAGACTAGATTCAGACATTTAAAATCACTTGTATACTAATACTGGACGTATAAATAGGGAATAGGATTTATAGCAGCAATGGCATTTTGGTGAAGGGAGAATGATCTCTTCTCTCTTCTCTCTCTCCTCTCTTTCTCTCTTCTCTCTCTCTCCAATCTCCTCTCGTCTCTCCTCCTCTCTTCTCTCAAAGATAGGACCCGATCTCTACCTTGCATGTCTCAAAACCAACAATCGTCCATCTTTCGTTTTTATCCTGGTACCAAATCTCCTGATAATTCCTCCATAATAAGAATCTGTATTTTCTGTGCCTTTATTTGTTCTTTAAGTGTATCTGAAACACACAATAATAAACTTCATTAGTGCATATTATTTCATTATATAGTGCATAACAACATAATCAAACAATTTTAAGTAAGATTTAACATTCCTTGATATATGTGTACATGGTCGCTTCATATTTTTTTTTAATAACTATATTCGAGACAGATTATCAGTTACCTTGACTATCGAAGACAGACCTAACAGTTCTTTTTGATTTAAAAAAGAGTATTTTTTGTGACAGTTACTGAATGTCTCTAGTTTGGGGTTGCAAGTTGCTTCCTAGTGAAATTCAAGTAGCGGCAGTTACGATTAATACAGCACTGTACATTCTGAGCACATCATTAATAGGCCAAGCTATCTGCTCCTCGCATTCCAGTAAATCCACGTACTGCATTTCCCTTACTTTTTCCAAAGCTATCTGGTAATGGACGATTTGTATGTTTATGATTGTGCGATGATGACAAACTTCATTACAGACGAGATTGAACAAATAATTTACATCGTTTATACTACAGTAAACAAGAGCAATTGTTAGATATTCCCTGTGACTTGATCGTATTAATTCCTGAGTCAACGGAAGGAAACGAATATAGGACAGTCGTCCTACTCCAGCATGCCCTAGAGGGTTCAGCGAGATACTTTCGAAGGTACTTTAACCGAGGCCTAAACTTGTTGGAGTAAGCCCCGTACCCAGATCTGTGTGTGTGGTTTGGTGGTGGTGGGGGGGGGGGTGTAAAAGGCAATACGAAGAAACGAGAGCCAAGAACGCAGAAACAGAGATACGAGATAACCAGATTCCAATACAATAAAATTTTATGGAAGCTGTTAATTTAATTAATTTGGTAATTGCATTTAACATTATCGAGCTCCAACATAAATAGCAAATTTTCAGGCAATTTAGTGAACCAATTTAATTTTTTTTTTTTTTTTTTTTTTTTTTCAAGACTGACCTGGATGACTTCATCTGGTTAAATTGGAAAGCATAAAAAAAATTAACCATTGTGGAATACATTTATCAATGACAATCTGTGTGGGGAACCAAAAGTTTACGAGTCAGTAATATTTAAATGTATTCCTTGGGTGGTGTGCCTTTCTTCCTCGGTTTGCCTCTATGCCTATTACTATTGTCGTTACATGTAAAAATTATTTTGCAAGAATTTTGCAAAGTAAAATGAATACTGGTGCTCATTTAAGTTATTTTCGAAAATAATATTTTAATATTTTCTTTAGCCAAATAATTAAATTCGAAATATATTTTCTTTAAAAACAAAAAAAAATTTCTTCCTCGACAGCATGAAATAATTTGAAGATTTTTTTTTTCGAAAATTGCCCTAAATTACTCAGCATTTAGCAATAATGCTGAAATTGAATTGTTAACGGCCCCCTATACATTTCAAATTATAAAATATATATAAAGGGAAGAAATTATTGAATCACATGACTTTCTCAAACCATATTAGTTTGACAGATACATTCCTCATGTGTAAAAACTAACTTTATGAGCTTGTACAGACAATTTCAAACATGCTAGTCTGTCGTTTTAATCCTCGTACATCAAGCAGCCTGGGTTCACAGAGAGCAGTTAAGAGCCAGTCCGAGTGTAAAATTGACATATGCTCTGCACGCTCAATGAAAAGAGTCCACGGTATTTACACAGAGGATGCCTCTTTCAGCTAGTATTATAATATCAACAAAACAAACGTCATCGCGCTCACTTGTAAATTTGGTATCTTCGTATCTCTGTTTCTGGTGTCTCGTTTCTTTCGTTTGGCCTTTTTACACACACCGTGGTGGCTGGTGGTGGGGGGGGGGGGGGGGGGGGTTTTTAAGGCA
>CAJDSM010151383.1:0-10575 GCA_903981925.1 Ostrea lurida
AACTTGGTTTACAAATGGTTATTTTTGACCTAAATAATGTTTGAAAGCAATATGGCAAAGAAAATGGAACCAAAATGAAACATTTGTGGAAAACGGTACACAAAACAGAAGAACGCACCTGTGTTTTGTTACACAAACAAACATAAACCCGTGCGCCCAATGAAGGATGACGTGTCTAAGCGAGTTTATTATTCACTATAAGTTGTATTTGTTTGTGGAATTTTTGAAAATATGTGGGATTTAATTGAACCCGTACGTTATATAGTAGCAACTATATTTATATAAATTCATATAATATCTATAATCCAGTCCAAGAACTCATTTGAATTACCTTCATCTCAATATAACATTATTTCGTTATTTCACACCTCGTATGTAAATGTGCTGGCAAATACAAATTCATTTCTGACCAGAGGCACATAAAAGATGACAGCTGATCCAGCACGCGAAGAGGTGAAGAGAATTCGCCCTCTAACGAAAGAACAGTCAAAGGGGGAAGATCAAAAATAAGCCAAGTAAGCAAGCACACCCTCCCTATGTTTCGACGTCGCAGAAAGTTCAAATAGGGTATAAGTAGTGTTACCTCAAAGGGAAAATAGTGTTATCATATATAGAATATTGTGATTGTGAGATTACAACACACGTCATTACTAGGAATGGATCATGTGTTCAAAGAAAAGATTGCTAAATTTGTAAGTCAGTACTATTCATGTGATCTTTATTAGGACGAGAGAAGCCAATATCAAGCATAAATGTAATATATACAATTAGTGTTTTTGTTCGCTTTAGGGTTCCTCTATAACAATCAGATCCAAATTACATAGCTTGTGTCTCGTACTGGAGTAATCAACCCAGAACTCGTATTTAGATCCAAAATCGGACCATCCAGTTGTGCCACTAGAAGCAGCTAGTATACTTCATTCATCAGTAGCTGCTATCGCCGACTAATCATCATAAAGAGTTCATGTCTGTGCTTAATTATGACTCTTGTTCATGCACTAAATAAACTAGCGTTAAGAATAATATATTTGGTGGTTGAAATATATTATTGGCATAATAGCTCATTCGTATGGTTGCTACCAATTAGAAAGCGTGAGTGCATTTAATGTACCCAGTAAGCACCAAGGGCAGGGATTATGGTCTCTGGTATGTGCTTTCCTTATACGAGAGATGTCTGCTGAAGTTAAGAATATCTAGGACATATATACAAGTACTCATACCAGAGCACCGAGATGATTAGTCTGTCTTAGGAGATGGGACGAAAGATGAGTAAATAGATGTTGTTAAGAGTATGTAATAAATAGACCTATATCTATTCAAACTGCTTGTATGCAAATAACGAACTCTTACTAAGCGTAAATGTGTTTAATCGTTAGTGATGAAATCGGCAGCTGATCAGTACGCGATGCATTGTTTTATTCCTAATAATGTTAGAGCTTACTCCTCTCACTAGAATCACATAATGTTGATGATCCAAATTACGTTGCCAAGGGCCACCAGCGCCCACTCCCAACAGGGATTGGAAGAGATACTCCTCGGCTTGTATCTACCCAGACATCTCCGTGCCCAATCTACAAGAAGAGGAAGACCTCGTAGAGCTCTGTACTGCATGATGAACCATCTTTTCTTTCTAAAGTGCTGTTTGTACATTACTAGGATAACTTGCTATCCAGCGTTTTATGAGTTTAAGATGGACAGATATCTGTAAGACTTGACTACTCAACGCTAGAATATGAGCTGTCATATATCTTCTCATGATCCACGACTGCTTAAATAATGACGTTACACATGTAGACAGGTAAGATATACTGCCCATGACTGCATTGGCATATGAATGATCTGCTTCTTATCTAGCACGAGATAACGTCTAATCCAGAATTATCAGCAGAAATACAATATAGTCTAACATTTGAGTGCACCTCTTTTCGCATTGGAGTATTAAGATTAGCCCTTGGAAGTAACAAGCAAAGATCAGCATCTTTAGAACTAGAGCGATTCCACAGCTACCATGTACCCATCGTCTCTTTCTGACATGACAGCATTCCGCTCTATCTATCTACAGTTCCGAGATCCGTCATTCAGTTTTTTTAGTAGTCAATTGCTTCAAATCTAGATAACGATCCTTTCAAAGACAGTATTTTATACATTCAATTCAGTTCACTTTTCACAGTATCAGCATATATATCTTTCTATTTGACACAATGAAGATGTTTGAGAGTCATGATCTTCCTAAGCGAAGCTGCACCTGCGCTGGTTACTGCAATATCTTCACCATCGATTATATGATGGTTAAATTTCTGAATTACAGAGGTGTTCCTAAATAGATATAAAACCGTTATAGACAACATAAATACTACAAATAGTGCAATTAGTTTTGAGCACGCTATGGTTGCTTAATCCGAGTAAAGAGGGAAAGAGTATCCTTCCTGGATTCACCGCCTACTTACATTGAGGTGGTTTCTGACCCCCCTTCAGCAATGCTGCAGTAGGGACACTTTGCCACACTGAATGGTTTAACTGCGAAGCCACACAAAGTAAGAACAGACCATTATACTTGAGAATCGTTTCCTCTAGATACAGTATTCGCACATATTAATGTGCAAAAATACACCCTCTAGGACTATTTTACTTGAATGTGTGATGAATATGAGAAGTTAAGCCCAAGTATCAAAACCAACCATACGGCGCCCAAGGCCGCAACATTTTATAAGAAATTGTAGACATCCGTGGAAGACCATCATTTGAACTGTAAGACGTAATGTATATCTACTCTTGCTGCGGTTGTACAATCCCAAATACATTTCGAAATATATATTTTTCTGCTGAGCTTTCTTATCCTGTTAAGCAATGAATTGCCCTCCGATAAATTGTGGATACAGAACCCACTTTGCGTATACTGTGAAGAAACTTGAACTTAATTCCAAAATATCATAGAGATGCAAATAGAATTAGTCAGTGCGTTAAAGATGTCTGCATTGTTTATACTGCTATGTATGCTAGCAAAGAGGTATGATCAACTATAATATGTTTTCACATGATAGTACTTATTGAGTGAGATAATCGTATTTTATAGACATGTGCTTTAGTAATCTCACCAGAGGTAATATTTATTATTATATAATTCCTACATTGGCAATGGTGAATCCTGATGATGAAGGGTACCAATTGTATAGACTAACTCCTTCGCGAGACTGGTAGCATATCAGTGAGTACACGATATCATCTGTCTTGCCGAACCCCGACAGTGTAATGATCGTGTTACATCACTGATACGGAAGAATACTAGCACAGATACATGCAAGAAGGGATGCCATTTACTCAATAACATCAATCTGAACCGTCTGACGGAAATTCGTTATCACTAAACAATATACGTTTCCCAAATACGTAGTATCCACTCTTTATCCCATTCAATTCCATACAGAGTATACGATACGATAGGTATAGTCTAGAGAGACAACAGCGTACGCCAATTATCAACTTGAATAGGAAGCATGTCAGAAGTAGGCGACGCTTTAGCCAGGTAAAGTTCATCTGTGCATCATCTGAGACTGTAGGCAAATGCTGTTTTGCAAAATCCATGTCTCGCATCGCTGCATGGACTCGTCTTGCGCCAATGCGCGATGGTCCACAGATAGTAATTAGCATTAATAGCATGGAGAGGGGCCCGAAGAAAGCTATTTGCTTTTATTGTATTCCTATTAGTTCACACCCAGCCCGCCTGACTAAAATCATCCTGTTCTATGTTCAGATAAATGAGCATTTTATAGTGCCAAGTTTCATGAACATCAAGAAAATGCTAGGGATTACTTATGTAATGTACATATTGCATGGAAAATCCATGGTCAGTCACGCAACCCCACGTAGATGCACTCTGAAGTCATATAATTAGGATACAAATGTTACAAGAATTTGAGCAAAACAGCGAATCCCACTTGGTACACACCTATGACTGGTGGTGATCACGAACAATAATAGGGCCTATGAACCACATCGCTTCACTGTCAGCATACACCTTGCCTATGTGAATACAAATCTATCCAATAGAAAGTTTACCCCTTATTGTGTTCCAAACTTACACCCATTAGGTACACGGTAGCAGTATAACACAGAGACAATAGAGAAAATATCAAGAGGATTCAATGATTACATCTGCATGATATTGCCCAATAAATACACCCATCATGTGTCATACCCGAATATATAACAGCAATGAATTATAGCTCCCTCTCGATCTGAGATGGGACGAGACGCGATATGAGGAATGAGGTGACAGCAACAGCACTAGGATCAGAGAACAATATGCCTAAGGCACCCGGTCTATTGATTCGCTATGCGTAAACATGAATGTAAGCGGTACCCACCACACACTTATGGCGAACACTTGAAGTCTATTAACAGTACGACGATATAGATAGAGCCACACGGATAACACATTAGACACCAGTCCAAAACAGGTCTCAGATATGCAAAACAGGAGCATTGGGTCAAACACGAGACCCTGCGAAACATCAGAAAGGCTGCCATGCGAGTCAGTGTGCTCTAAAAGCATATAGCATGTCCGACGCACCTGTCTGAGTCGACCTCATGACTACTGGCCAGGACTCCCGAGTCTATAGTGCATTCCATGACAAAATGTGTATAGCGGACCGTATCTTCCCTATGTATAAGAGAATCGAAGAATATTCTTCAGATTAACAGTTAAATGCAATATTGTAGAAATATACGCCAGACTACGAATATTTGCACTCATAGTTGATTTATTGTGGAGCAACTAGACTCGTTATTAAACAACCATTATATATAATTTATTTGAGAAATTGTCTGAGCTTTTAGAACATAGGACTGTCATGAAGCCCAACCTTACATGCAACATTAAATATACAATGATTTAAAATTTCACATATGTTCGTAGCACATGTATGTTCGAGTTCATTGATCTTATACTTGCATTCTGTGATTCATTCAAAATGCTGATTATACACAAATACAAGCATCTAGCATCTGCGATATCGAAATAAGCTGCAGAGTCAAACTCACCCATCATAGCACGGTGATATAGGATGAAGATGCCTATTGTATAACTATGTCATGGAGTATATTACATGACAACACTTTTTTTAGATGCTATAGTATCGTTCTCATATAATGTAATCAGATAGTGACTATCTGACACCCTCGATCCATACGCTTACATAGAATACCCCAAGTCCCCCACGAACTGCTATCGATCCACTAGGATAAACTGTGCGGTTTGCTTGTTTATTTCTACGATGTAGGTTCACTTGTAATATGTTATACAACCAATCGTACTATATCGATGATGACAAGTTATTATTCCGTTATCTGAGATAGCCATAGAGATGAATCGTCAGCTCACATCGATAGATTTCAGTAGCTTACAAAGCCGCACAACCTAACACTGCTTTCGTTCTTCCGTAGAAAGCATCCTTGAATCCAGAATTACTGCGTTCATCGTGATAGAATTTCTAAATAAATAAGTTCAGCTCTCTAGAAAAGAGCCATGAATAAACAGTGCCCAATAGAGGCTGTCTCTGATGCGCAAGCAGATCTCGTGGGAACAGAGGAACCATCGACATCACCAAATGACCTTAATGCTCGAAGACAGAGCTTTTAACTCATCAGAAGCGCCACAGCTCGTCGTTTGGCAATACCTACAAGCGTCAAGAAGAAGACTCAATATCGTGTGCCTTTCAAGATATATTTACAGAAGAATAAGATTACCGAAAAGGGGTTAATTTACCATTTAACGTGACTGCAGTGCACCTACGATTCTCCCTTTCCTTTTCCATTTTGTTGACTGAAGCATATCGCTATAATCGTTTTTAAAAAGTCGACTCTTTCTTGAGGTCACGAAGGACTAATGGTCGCTATCGTATAAGAGCGATTTCCCATAGAATGGTTCTTAGGCCATCTTCTGATACTAGTTGCATGTAGTACTTTATGTATGCTTATCCTTTCTCAGTTACTAGAATTAATCCGATAGTTAAAATAAATATTTTAGAATACCACGCTTTCGATTTGCGTAAAACAGGTACACCACTTACTAGGCTCTATCAATCAGCCTAACACGATCCTTTGTCTTGTTCACCAGATACGAGGATATGATCGGAGCCGTAACTACGACATGAGTCTGTGGATTCGAGACAGAATCCGTCTCCCTTTTTTGTTTACCGTCTCCATTAAACTTTTCAGAAACCTCTGTCATGGATGTTTTCTACATTGTTTTTAAAGTTTTTATTTGTTCGGTTTTTAGTATACTTACTCTTTCTAGTATGATCTAGTGCGAAATCTGGAATTCACCATGTCATGTTACATGCTCGTAGAAAATTCTTATAGTGGCTTATCTCAACCATGGCCGTGAGATACTAGTCTAATAGACTGTGGAAAGAGTAGAGACGAGATTATAGGAATATATCTCCAAATGCCATAGGAAATCTTGCAAACAGAGGATATGATGACTAAATTAATTCTCTAGACGAACACCATTGATTAGAAAATACATTTCAAATAATTCCAACTGCGATTCAATTCGTACTTGCGATAGTGAATATATACAAAACATAAGTTCCACATCAAATTTAATCGGTAAATTCCACTACTGCCTAGTACGCACATCCATACATCATATACCAGACACCACATAGTATGCCGATAATATCAACCTGGTGTTTGATTCCTAAGAGTACTGAGAAACCATCCTAGGTGACAGGACAGAATTACCTCTCCTTCTGTGTTCAATTTAGAAGTAACTCACGTCATAAGCGGTAATTTGAGTGATATACTATTATTAGTCAATCTCTGTTATTACGCACTCAGGCCACATCACAGTTGTCGCATATTATAAATGTCATATTTTTCGATTGACTAATAGGAAGTAGAGGAATAACTGTTAAAATATAGACCAGTATATTATTATAGATAAAACATCTTAGTTAGTGTGTCACTGATATTGTCAAACTATTTCTCGTAGCTGACACAGATCATATCAGACGTTTAACATCGATTCGTGGCCTTAATAGGCGTCTGTCTGATTCAGGATGTGTTCCATAAAAAACAAAGTTAAGGTTAATACTCTAAAATACAAACTGTGTAAGAGAATTTAAACACTTGTAATGAAATTCGTCAATTCTATAATATTTTCCAGACGGGTGACATGGGTAGTTGAGAGTTAGTAAATAAATCGTAGGAGCGAGTAGCTTCTACCAGAGCTCCCGACTCCCGAATTTTCTGACCTGCCGTCGGATCGTTCTGACATTCAAGATACTCGGGAAGTCCGCCATAGCGACAGCCAAAACTAATAGACCTAGGCGAGTCAATACTTCGTACCCCCAGTGCCCAGAATATGTAATACTATAAGCAGACGAAGTTTATGATGTGAGGCAGAACACAGTGCAACCGCTGGACACATCTAGAGATTGGTTCGATTCCACAGGTATCAGTAACCCCAGTGAGTAAGACTCAATACCTCTTGATCAGACTATATATACACAACACGTACCTGTTGCCTTGAACAGTAGATCCGTATAGTATCACAAAGTGTTCAGTGTGTCGACAAAGGCGGGAGAGGGTAACTAACATATGGCTATGAGAGGAAACATTCGTGATCAGTAATGGGACCTCCTGTAGACCAGGAACATCTGTGCCACGAGCTTACCTTTCAAAGCGATTACTCGACTCATGGTCATGTTTTGGTCTATATGAAGTCCTCTGCATAAAGGCAACAACATACGATACTCACGGAATCGATTTAGAGAACATGTGAACTGCTCTCCCGACTTTCCTATAACCCATCCTCTCGGATGAATTTCTAAAAATGGTTTGCCACGGTATCAAATAAAAAAAAAAGAGATATACAAATCCAATCCGCAGCTGATTTGGACCAAACTCGCGACATATGTACAAAATGAGATAGGCATTGAGCTGCTGAGGTAGTGTCTGTAGAGCTACCAACAATTGGGCCGCTACAAGCGATAATACATCGAACAGATATCAGCATAATATGACAAAAATGCTCAACTACTTCCAAAATGTCGAATACAATGTAATTTTAAAATGAAATATTTTATTATGAGTGAGATACAACAATGTTATCGATAAGAAGAGGCGAACACAATAGTGAGTGCTTGAAAACGATAATCTAGACATAGTGCAATCCCAACTAACCCGATTTCAGAGAAGTTGCCTGCGCCGTGTTGAACCCAAGCTTGCATTTAAATGCTCTCGGACGAATTAGTGATACTCGCAAAAGTAAAATTGGATTTTTAAGACATAAAGAAATGTGACATGCGTTTTCCAGCGACCGACATACCAAGAAATTAGATACAGTCTAGGTCAAGAAGATCAGAGTAGAAGACTTTAATTTACACAACAGAGAAATGGAAAAAAACAGCGCGACACAGAAGCCCAGAACGATGGAAGAGAAAGGACAATGTTACAATTATAATATTATACGAAGGGAACTTATTCATGCATCCAGATGCGCTATTTCGACAATTAGTGTTCATCTTCAGTGATGCTCATACCCCGGAAATGTAAGGAAACCCGAAACATGGTAACAAAAGTGGGAAATACCCCACAGAGAACCCAAATGATGAAAGGATAACATGTAAGAATTTAAACCACAGAAGGAGAAGATAAATACCTCACAGAAACCCAAATGGTAATAGCAAGAATTTAACAATGAAATGAAAAATAACAAAAACCTAAAGTCCCATATGAAGGTAAACTTGCGACAAGTGCTAGGAGAACACCATATCAGAGCTCAAATGATGAAGGTGTGAGAATTAATCTACCCACACAGGCTCAAATGAGGGAAGTGAGGACTTACGCACAGAGTAGGAGAAAATGCCACGACAGGCCGCAGATGATGAAGGTGAAGCAACAGACCCCGCTGCCAGAGATATCAGTTCTTAGTGGACGTAAAAATTCCAGGACGCTAAACATTTCAGATATCAGTTATGTTATGTAGGACCACAAGCAATCAATTGGGTTTTGATGCTGCATCCACTGCGATGAATACGACCATAGAGCTCGACGTAGTATACTAGTGAGAATGTTTTGGTTTAGATGAACAATCTTTCATCATTTATTATTCCAAAAATGGATATTAAAATTAGTGTTACAAATTCTAACAGAGCTGCATTACGTGCATACGCTTAAGAAGGTATTGCCTGTATGCTTTGAGTTTAAAAATATTGTAAATAACCTAATCCGCAGCTAACACATCAATCAACAAAAAGGACTGATAAAGGAATTTGATTTGACCGGATTTGTTGTCTTATACAGGTACTATTACATATTTATCATCGGTGAAGGTGTATCAGTATTTTTCTCATCCACTATTTGAGAAATATCATTAAACAATACATACTAGCGTTCATATCTAGAAATCTCTCAAATAACAACTCTTTGTATTATTTCGAGAAACATCCTAGTAACGACATTCAACAGCAATAGAATAATTTAGAAACATTTACAAACCAATAACTGTCTGCATGATTAACGATCCTCCCCAGAAGATGCCGATTTCCTTCAGACTGGTGTGCCATTCCTTTTTAACGCCCTTGGGGGAGACGGCTGCAGCAATTAAATCCGCGGACCCTCGCCTCTGGGTCGTGACCCAAATGGACACATCAAGGAGGTCAGTCTGTGTACAGGCACTGTTCTTACGGTCAGCTGTGACAAAATGAGGTCTTATTAGAAGCAGATATTGTACTACATTTACATCTTCTGATTAACTATACAGCAGGAAGGGATCCGACTAGTACTCAGTAAATATAATAGCTGCAAAATTGTACATTATGTTGACAGACCGGTCTGTCAACATAATTTTTTCCGGAGAGCTACAAATTTGCAGCTATAAATATAACTACTTATGTATTTTGTCTATTTGTACTTTTTAATAAGAAAAGACACGAGACAGATTTCTATACAATTTGTAACGTGGTCAAGCCACATTTGTACATGTACTAACACTCATTATAGGTACTGTGGTACTAACAAATCATCTTAGCTGTTATCATTCTGTCACTGATCGTGATCTGTTTGGACGAACACAAGTCGTATTGTACTTTATATAACATGACTTGCTACGTAGAAAACTGTAACTTCGTTTCGGCAGGTGCATAAGTGATAATAGCAATTGTACTTAGCTAAAACATATTGTGTGCAGATCAATGCTTTTTCTCATCCACTATTTCACAGTCTAGTTTATAAGCGTAATCTATACACAAGTTTAACCTATTAACATACTTTGCTACTATATTTCTCCCTATCTAACACATGTAGTACTTCGGTATACTATCAAACACCTTTAAACTATGTAGATGAAATATTTAAAATTGCAGCGAGAATGTAAGCATAGCAAATATGGTGCTCTGTGTAGATTTTGGTTTAAACCTTCAAGTATATTATCATTTGCCTTTTAGAAAATACTTTCATCAAAGAGGACAAAATTTTAAGTACAGAAATGATTTCTATCACACATCTAATACTATTCAAAATTACTGAGAACCATAATGTTTTGAACTTAGAATATTTTATTTCCATATT
>CAJDSM010151434.1:0-11126 GCA_903981925.1 Ostrea lurida
AACCTTCGGTTCAGGTGAGCTAAAAACATTAGACAGCATTCAAGTTCCATTAAAAAAATCCCCCCCAAGGGTTTAGGAGTTGCAAAGACAAAGTGAAACGGACGACAGCCGTATTGCATAATACGCCCACATTTTTAGGTGTAAAATAAAAATGATAATTAATGTATTTTCAAAAGTGAAATTTATAATTCATATTCACACACTGCTTCACATTTCTGTCACGATTCCAGGTCATTAAAATAGATGTACATGTAATATTTATGAAGATTCATACATGCATTGTTGATAACTGTAACACATTCATTAGGAAATGGCGATCATTACAATGATATCAATGGAGAACACGTTGGAGATGTAAATGTTGAATCCACACAGGTTCCTATCACACCCTCCAAACACTTGAAACCTGTGCAGTCATGGTATTTCTTCTGAACACTTCGATTCTCTTTCTTGTGATGAAATCCAGCGGGCAACAATCATCTCCTACATAAAAAGGTCATCATTCAAAAACTGCAATGTTTGCAACCTTCATTTAACAAATTTTATCATTGAAGTACCCAGAGAGTATGAGGCATATCATGTACATCTTTCATGTGATGAAGATTAAAAAAAATTTCCAACATATTTATAGAAACAGAATTTTTGTTTTCAGTTTTAGTGTTAGGAGAAACTTTCTCAATAGAGTGAACCTGAACACAATAGATCAAAGCAATATGACCCGTCCTATTGTGATCAACCACAGATTGTGTAGGACTGAGTCAAGGCACTGACTCGACAAGCGGCCCTCGGCCATATCAGTCATCTGTAGGGCTGTGCGGTGCATCGGAAATTTTGATGCACCGCGATTCACTTTGTTCTGTTCAAAATTTAGTATCATGTGTAAACAACAAATTGGCAGCAACTTGATGGTCACTTTACTTTTGAAAAAAGAACAATGGAAAAGACAAGTCATCTACTGTATGTACATGCAAGTTATGCGCTACACCGTGCAAGTATATTACGAGTTCAAGAAGTTGAACTTCTTTGTCTGCGCATCTTTTGAATTAAGAAAACAATTTGAGTATCGGTGCAAGTGGACTCATACTAAGCCGACATGATGTACAGTGAGTGGACAAATGCAAATTTCATCTACTAGACACAAGTCGATGCAAATATCAACAGTGAACAGACATGAATGGATCTAAAATTAAAGTGTGATACACTACACTTGTGACAATTAATCTGTTTTCATTTCCTAATACTCAAGATTTGAATACATGTGCAAATTTTGAATTATAAGTCAAAGACTTATAAATTTACACTTCTCACATCTTTTTTTTTTAAGTAAAGTTTTTGTTTTTACCCTTAAATAAAGGTATTATTGAAGCATTACTTAGTTTTTTTTCTCAGGAGGGAAGTTTTCTTCAGTATGAATCAATTCAAAAAATCGAATCGTAGTGTTTTGTATCGAAATCTAACCGAATGAATCCTGAATTGTCCAGCCCTAGTCACCTGAACATTAGTTCAAAGTATCACTTGCCTTAAGGGCTATGAGATTTTTTCTTTGCAAATCTAAAGCTAAATACTGATATTCAGCAGTAGTTTAAAGTACAATTTACTCGATGAACATTTTGGACCCATTCTAAATTAAGAACCCTGGGGTTGTAAAATTCACTATTTTGTTACATTCATTTATCACACAACAGTACTTTTCTCGGGTTCATAACACGGTTCTGGAAAAACGATATGCACTTGCAGAACAGTTTCATAATGCAAATTAGGTAGATCACTCATTCATGCACCACGTATAGAAAACAACATATGTCCTTTGAAACTGTTAACACTGATGGTAAAAGACATTGTTTTGTCACCACGGTTGTTCCAAGAGTATTTAGTGTCTTATGAAGTGAAAATAAGTGTAACAGAAAGGGCTGGGTACAGTAAGCATAGCACATCGGCCCTGTCCACGCGTGAAAAATCCAAATTATGTTATCTTATATTTTATTGGTCAAAACAATTTGTTCAAGACCTCCTGTGTATGTTGTAAATGACTTGTTTCAGAAAATACACGCACGTGACATCTTGTAAATATATCCAAAACTGAAGCAATAATCCAGATTTTCATAAAAGGACTAAATATGGTAAGGGTCGTTTTGGGCCCCCAATCCGAAAATGTCCATATCTACAATGGTGAATGCATTATGTACCCTAGTTACTAGAAAAATGTATTTTGGATTGCTCAAGTATTGCGTTGCCATGGAAATAAGCTTTCACAAATTGATATTTACGCTACTGTTGCTGTACGTTGCGTAATATTTTGCATGTGAAAAACCACGCAAAGCCGATGAATTTAAACACACAGATGTAGCCTTAGTGATTTGATGACACGTATGACTTGATCACTCGAAGCTTTACCATGATCCCTTGAACTTAGCTATCATGAGTCACCTGTATATACACATTAAAACTATAACAGTCCACCAATGTAAAACTTAGTCGTGTGAAATGGTCACTGTTTTGTTTGATAAAGTCTTTGTGGTTGTACTTGTAGTTACCTTGATCCTGAATTGGTTGATGACCCTTGGAGATTTCATCATATCAGATTCACTAATGGTTTTAGGTTTAAATACATAGCAGATCATCAGTTCCTACAACAGAGAGGTACATTAACAAGATTTAAACTTAAAGTATAAAATAGAGTTATCAACAGGTTTCAGTGACTTACCTTAGCTACATGTTCAGTTAACCGATTTAGTCCAGCCAACTGAGTCCAGGTTAGAGATCGGCAATATTCCTCTTCTGTTAAACCGTCTCCATTCACCATTTTTACCAAGACCGAGTAACTTCCATGATAAAAAGGTGGCCCTTCCTTGTAGACAACTGTATTAAATTAAATAAATCTTCTGAATATGCAAATACACTTTCTTAAAATTTAAATTCTTGGAATATATTCATCAAGTCCTTTAACAACAAAGAAATAATTCCCAAAATTCCTGTATTCATAAAAATAAAATACAGCATTTGACAACCAATTTTTGCTAAAATCAAATTTATGTAAAAATTTCTAGATTAAAAGCAATACATTCACTTGTACAATTGCTATGTTTGGTGGCAATAATTCAATTAGCTATGAAGCTACTACATAAACACTACATCACAAATGCAAGTCATACTGGTGATTTACAGGAGTTGCAACATCTTTAGTTGAACATTTTTAGCCACTTTTGGGTCTTCTCTTTTACTTGGGACAGTAAATGTACAACTTGGATCACACACACCCCCATCCCTTCTGAAATTATCTCAATCCACCCATGAATCATAACATAAATTACAAATTGTTTTAAATTGTCAACAACAACATCCCCCCCCCCCCTCCCATACTGAAAGTGCAAAAAAAAAAATCAAGGGCCTGAGAGTCGACTCTCGCATCATAGTAACAAGAGGCCCATGGGCCACATTGCTCACCTGAACACTTTGCTTCATAGAGAAGAACAGACATTTGGGATTTACAATGTGCCACTATTCAAATGTATGGACTAAAGATAAACTCTATCATCTTCTGATACACATAAATGAATATTCATCAATTATAAGAAATTTATAAGACAGAAAACCACATATGATAGGTCAGGGCCATGCATAGCCCTGGGGTTCTTTTATCATGTTCTCTTAAAATTGTCTTGATACAATGATACAATGAACAATTAAAGTTTGTTTTTGGAGGCAAAAACATGCCCCCCCCCCCCCCTATATATAGCCCTGGGGTTCTTTTATCATGTTCTCAAGGGTTAAAACAGTTACGAACCTCAACTTCATCACATATTTTGGTCCCTATCTTGACCCCGAGGGTTACCATTTGAAGAATCTTGAATCTACACTATATTTACCTATTATATTAAAATTTGGACCCCTAGTGTAGCCCCATCCTGACCCGGGGACCAACATCTACATACACTACAATATATTGATACTTCCATGTTTATTTGACAAACTCTACACTTGCAGTTTTATCAAACTTTGTATCCTTATTGTGCATGGCCCCATCCTGACCTCGGGGACCACCATAACATTTAATTTTATTTCATGTGATCACCTAGCACCGATTCTCATTGGTTAAAACACCTTTTAAGAATTGAGGTGATTTTTCGATCACGTACCTGAACAACAAGTAAAGTCTAATGGACATTGTTTTGTTGTTGTAATATAAAATTAAATGATAAGAAATAAATCTTATATTTTTTCGGGTGATATGCAGGTTATCACCGAGATTTTAGACGGTAAAACTTTTCATCAATGCGCTTTGCGCATTGATGAGTTTTGCCGTCTAATATTCGGTGATACCTGCATCACCCGGAAAAATATAAGATTCATTTCTTATTTGAACAATCTTTAATCTGCACTTTATAATTATGCTTCCATATCAATTTGACACTCTGCATATTCACTTTTCTGGAGGAGATTTAAAAAAAAAAATAATTATTTTCCTAATAAAGCTATGTTAAAGTTTAGCCCGCTACTGTAGCCCCCTCCTACCATTCGAAAAACTTTGAATTTACTATCCATCAGGATGCTTTTACATAAGTTTGGTGATTTTTGGCCCAGTTCTGGACAAGAAGATTTTCCCTTATATCAGCATATTAAAATTTGATGCCTTATTGTGGCCACAACCCTACCCCTGGGGAGCAAGATCTGAACAAAATTTAATCTACTCTATAAGGTTAATATCTACTCTTCTGTTCAATGGTTCTTGAGAAGATTATTTCTAAAGATTTTCCCTATATATTAGCATATAAAAACTTAATTCCCTAATGTGCCCCAAAACTACCCCGTGGGTCATGATTTAAACACATCTTAAATCTACACTATATCAGGAAGCTTTCATATAAATTTGAGCTTTTCTTCCATTTTCATATCTCCCGTTTGATGAGGGCCTGGTCCTTCATTTGAACAAACTTGAATGTGAAAAGTTAACAGACAGACAGACAAAAGATGATCAGAGAAGCTCACTTAATCCTTTGGGTCAAGTGAGCTGGAAAAGTTTTGGGAAACCTCATTTTACATTTAGCACACTTCAAAATAATTCTAAAACATTTTAGATCTCCTTAAAAAAAATTGTTTTCCCGATATTTA
Organism: Ostrea lurida; assembly: GCA_903981925.1. NCBI lineage: Eukaryota > Metazoa > Mollusca > Bivalvia > Ostreida > Ostreidae > Ostrea > Ostrea lurida. The sequence goes on from CAJDSM010151434.1 coordinate 5,110, forward strand.
AAAAAAAAAAAAAATTTTCATTTTGTAATTAGCTCACCTGAACTGAAGGTTCAAGTGACTTTCTGATACCTGATTGTCCGTCATCTGTCCGATCGTCTGCTCCGTAACATTTCAACATTTTCGACATCTTCTCAAGAACCACGGGCCAAATTAACCAAACTTGGGTACAAATCACCTGGGTGAAAGGATCAATTGTCCAAATGAAGACTGGGGCCCCTTTCAAAGGGAACATAATCACGAAAAATGCAAAACAAAGAGGCCAAGGCCACATCGCTCACCTGAGCACCAGCTGCTTAGCTAAAAGAGCAGTAGTTTTGGGATTTAGAAATACCACTGTGGACTAAATCCTAACCTAAGTCGGTGAGCATTATTCTGAACCAACTTAATCTACTCAATATCAGAGCATTCAGTAACATCCACTCTTCTGGTTTCAATGAAAAAGGTTTTTTAAAAGAATTTCTCTAGTATAATCGCATGTAGAAACTTTGATCCCCCATTGGGCCTTCATCATACCCGGGGTTCATGCATTTGACACAAACTGAATCTCCACATATCAGAAGATTTCATATAAAATTCAAGCCTTCCTGGCCCAGATGCGTGAAAGAAATGTTTAAAATTTTCCCGTATATAATCATATGTAAAACTTTAATCCCCTAATTGTGCCCATCATACCCCCGGGTCATAATTTGAAAAACTTGAATCTCCTCGATATATCAGGGAAGCCTTCATATAAATTTCCTTTACCTGCCCAGTGGTTCTGAGAAAAAGATTTTCCCATATAATCATATGTAAAAACTTTGATCCCTATTGGGCCCATCGTACCCAGGGTCAATGTTTTGAACAAACTTGATCTCCCTAATCAGGAAGCTTCCATAATAAATTTCAGCTTTCCTGCCCGTGTCTCTTGAGAAGAAGATTTTTAAGATTTTCCCGTTATATATCATAATGTAAAACTTTGATCCCCTATTGGGCCCATCGTACCCCGGCGGTTCATATTTGAACCATAACTTAATCTCCTCTATATCAGAAGCTTCATATAAATTTCATGCTTCCTGGCCCAGTTCTTGAGAAGAAGATTTTTAAAGATTTCCTAAATAATTCATATGTAAAACTTTGATTCCCCTATTGGGCCCCATCTACCCCCGGGGTCATGATTTCTGAACAAACTTGAATCTCCTCATATATCAGGAACGTTCCATATAAATTTCAACTTTTCTGGCCCAGTGGTTCTTTAGAAAGAAGATTTTTAAGCTTTTCCCAAATCATATGTGAAACTTTATCCCCTATTGTGGCCCCACTCGTAACCCCGGGTCATGATTTGAACAAACTTGAATCTTCCTCTTTATCAGAACTGCATATAAATTCAGCATTTTTCCTGCCCAGTGGGTTCTCTGAGAAGAAATTTTTTAAAAGACACCACCCTATTTTTCATTTCGTGATTATTCCCCTTGATGGGGGCTGTCATTCATTTGAACAAAATTGAAAGCCCCTTTCACCCAGAGGATGATGTTACCAAGTTTGGTTGAATTGCCAGCGTTCTTGAGAAGAAAGTTGAAAGATGTGAACAAGTTTACGACGACAACGACGACAACAACGGACAAATTTTTCCAGAAAAAGGCTCACTTGACCTTCGGCTCAGTGAGCTAAAAAGGTGGGAGTTCATTAAAAATCTTTCTTCTCAAAGAAACCACTGGCCAGGAAGCTGAAATTTATATGAAAGCTTCCTATAAGTCGAGATCAAGTTTGTCAACTTCATGACCCCCCGCTGAGTACAATGGTGCCCAGTCAGGAGATACAAAGTTTTACATGATATTACTATTAGGAAAGCTTTAAAAATCTTCTTCTCAAGAACCACTGGGCCAGAAAAAGTGAATTTATACGAAAGCTTCCTGATATATAGTGGAGTTCAAGGTTGTTCAAATATGACCCCCCCCCCCCCCGGAGGTCGAGGGCCCCAGTAGGGATCCAAAGTTTCTACAATGATTAATAGGAAAACTATTAAAAGTCTTCTCTCCAAGAACCACTGCGTGGCAAAAAAGCCGAAATTTAATATTGAATCTTCCTGATATAAGTCGGAGATTTCATAGTTTGTTCAAATCATGTACCTACTGGGTATATGGCCCCAATAGGGATCAAAGTTTACATATATTAGTATGGGAAAATCTTAAAATCTTCTCAAACCGACAGACCAGAAACTGAAATATATGAAAGCTTCCTGATATATGGAGATTCAAGTTTGTTCACATCTGACCCCAGGTCAATGGCCCATAGGGGATCTAAGTTTTACAATAGATATATCAGGGAAATTCTTTAAAAACTCTTCATTGAACCCAGACAGTAGATATATACCTGAAATGCTCCTGATTATGACTAGATTTAAGTGTTTTAATAAGCCTCTCCCTTCCCCCCCCCCCCCTCTCCAGTGGGTCCGGGCCAATAAATATCGGGATTAAGTTGCACTCACTGTCTCTTCTTAGGAAGCAGTGCTCAGGGAGCGATGTGGCCCATGGCCTCTTATATTCTCATATTGGCATTAGATCTACCATTGACAATTTTATAGTGATTTTGTACTACATTCAAATGAAGCAAAAAGATGAGAAGCCTCACATACCCACGCTCCAACAATTGCTTAACATGCTGCACATTAGTCAAATGGTACATTTCTGGCAATCAGAGTAGCAAATCATAGAATATCTCGGTTATAAAATGCGAACACATAATTGATTAACTAATTGATTATACTTGATTTTTTTCTAAAATAAGAAGCAGATCTTTTCATTAAACATACAATTAATTTACTCCTTCATCAGTTTTAATTGTAAAGAGGTCAAAGGATATAAATTCCTCCTTAAAATAAATCATCACAGAAATTCATGTAAATATGCGCATAAGTCTACACGGTATGTCCTTATTAATACAAAAGCTTTCACAACTCTGATTGAACCAGTATTAGAGAGATGCTGCTGACAAACATGTTTCAGTTAGTAGTATTCAAGATTGCCAAACTTCTAAGGAATAACTCCTAGAAAAAAAATTGATCAGAATTCCGTCGTAATATGCACATCTTACACGGTATGTTCTTCAATAAACTACAAGTTCACATTTAAATCTGTGAGCGGTTCAGAGAGTTGCGCTGACCAAAACTGTTTTTGTGGCAACAATCTAAGTTCAAAAGGGGCTAAGAACTCCCAGTGAAAAAAATCTGAATCAGAATTTCCTGTCGTATCATCGATTACACTGTATGTTCTCATAACTACAAAGTTCACATAATCTGTTGGAGCGGTTTCAGAGGAGTTGCGCTGACAACGTTTCATTAGTATATTTAATTTATGCCAATTCTAAGTTCAAGGCATAACTCTAGGAAAAAAATGACCAGATTCCCATCCCACTCAGTCTACACGCATGTTCTTTAGTCCATGCAAAGTTCACGATAATCTGTGAGCGTTCAGAGGGAGTTGCCGACAAAAACTGCTTCAATAGTATATTTAAGTGTGCCGAAAATCTATTGTTCAAAATGCATTCATGATCCAGTTCCTTTTTATGAATTACGATATCGTCAAACATCGGCAATGCGGACCTTGAACTTATCGAGTCTACATCGTCTACATTCGTTTATCATTTCTTAGTCCATGCAACATCGATCACATCGCAATGCGACATGTACACGATATCGAGTTTACCATCGTCTCACATCGTTTTGTCTCCATTCATCATCGCAATAGTCACCATGATTGATGACGATATTGAGTTACATCGTTACATTTATTATTTATCCTGGTACACCACCAAACATTAAAAACAAATTTACAACAAACAACACACAATAGTTTATAGAAGCTGGATTCTAGATCTTTATAATATTTTTCCTCTCGACAATGTACCACAGGATAAAGGACAATCTCTCTCTCTCCTTCTCTCTCTGTCACGAACTTTTAAAAGTGATATATGAATTGTTGCCTTTAATTGCTTAGCTTAATAAAATCCCACCTTCAATATATATAGGCTTCGCGCTCGTAGTACAATGAGGCATCACATGAATAAATCCCTTTAAAATTGCTTGGTAAAGCTGTCAGTAGAGTGCACCCTAAACCCCATTAATGACCCTGTTTAGGGGGGCACAAATCTCTCCAATGGGTGGTTCTTCTGTAAAAGTTAGTATGCAACAAATCCCATTAATAATGACCTGTTATAAGGGTGGTAACCCTAAATGTAGTCCGTCCCTACCAGTTCACCTACACTTTACAAAAGGCAAATTTGTCTGACGTGGGATTTACTTTGTGTATGCTAGCTTTCAATTAGGTGTATACTGATCGGGAAGTTAAGGCGCAGCAAAATCCTAACCCTAATTAAGAGTAATGGGTTGTATAAAGGGGGTGGGCAACAAATATTTGACCTTCTACAGTATTAGGCAGATCGAATTAATTTGACGTTTTCAACATGAATAGACATTGATATCACTTTTAGAAAAGTCGTAAGATTCAGAGAAAGATGACCAGAACCAAATGAGAAAAAGAGACTTTTTTATGAGAGACGAAGTTTGTCCATTACTACCCTGTGGTAATTGCACGACGGAAAAAATATTTTATTAAAGATCAGAGATACCAGCTTCTATAAACTATGTGTGTTGTTGTTTTGTAACCATTGTTTTTATTTTTGAGTGGGTGTAACATGGAAAAAATCAATAACAATAGTAAACGATGTTGTTAGACTCAATATCGTACGATTCAACATGTCGACATTGCGATATGTTGGAGCATGGAAGAAGATTGGGCACCCAAAGGCCTCCTACAATTATTACGAGTGGTGTATTGACGTGATAATAGATGTTCTGTTTGTTAAAAGACTCAATGCCACCCCTAAGAATAAATCCCACTGAGTAAACGTTCAAAGTCACATTGTGTCGAACCAATTGCTGCTCCATTGTGTGCGTTGTTGTTAAGATAGTCACAAGGGTTTGGTAATGAGCCCATCCGGTACATGCCAAGAAAATTCAGAATTGAGAAACGATGTTGTTAGACGATGGGTGGTCAACGAAATCAGCTCCCTTCAATGGATTAAGTCGTTGTTGGTAAGTGCAGACGTCGACCAATTGCGATTGTCTGTACTGTACTTATTCGAGATTCAGTAAAAGAGTGAAACTTTGGACAAACCATAAGTAAGAATCTGCTCAATTTAAAAGGTTGGTTGAAGGCACACTACAACCAATGCACTTCCCTATGGGTCCACACCATTTTAGATTAATAAATAGCCTTTTATGAAACAGAGTGTGGATCCCTACATGAATGGAATTGTTGGTTCAGTCTAAGCGAACTCGGCGGCTCAAACCTATTGAATTATCCCGCAATTCGAACCATGGGTGCCTTTTGTTTAACAGATGGTATCAGTGTAAACTTTTAGCTGATAGAAGAACAGTGCGCGGTAATGGGAAGCATAGATAGGACGATGCAATATACAAAGGAAATTCTGGTTCCCACCATAATATTTAATTTAATCCTCAGTGGTATGTTTATGCGCCTTGCTTGAACTTAGAAAAATTTTGGGCCAAGCATCATCATATTCTAACAATGGTGAGTTGACTTACTTGAGTTAACAAAGGTGTTTGTTTAAATAGCCCCGCTCAAAAACCCTCACTACATGCGTATAAAAGCCTGCTCCCACAACATGCTTAAATGGCGTTGGCTTTTGTAAAAAATGATTCTGTGTGAGAAGTTAAAACTGCTTACTATAAGTAAACCCTAATATTGAAAAATAGACTATCAATGGTTACAAGGTGGTAGATGCCAGCCAAATGACACACTTCCATCAATGGGAATATGTCTGACTTTTTGAAGGTTATATTAATTCCTCAAATGAATAGTGAGTCACCTCCGCCTTAACCGCTGATGGTCCCCCGGTTCCCTTGAAAGTGCCTTTTTACAAAAGAATGCCCTTTGCCAACCCAAGAATCGAGGAGCCAAATTTTTTGGCCCACCCGACGCAACCCCAATCAAACTAAACCAAGTGGCAAACTGACTTCA
>CAJDSM010151439.1:0-17663 GCA_903981925.1 Ostrea lurida
AAGAGACATGCCTTAAAATTACTTTATAGGCACAAGTGCATCCTAAACAAACTCATACCTTGAAAGAATATAATTAACAGTCACTATCAAGTAAAATTAAAATTATTTTGAATCTTTACTATAATATTTGCAAAATAAGTTGCATACTCTGGACTGCCATAAAATAAAAAAAAAAGCAATTATTGAGAATTGAAATTGGAACGCGAAAAATGTCCAACAGATTTGACACCTTTACTCTCCTGTATAAGCAGATTATCTGCATCTTCTCATGAAACCATGCTGAACCCAAGTGATCTTCAACAATTCTTTGTTTTTTATCAGTTTTCAAATCTACAAGCTGAACAACCCCAAAAGCATACATATTAGTATTACCTTAATTAAGTTTATTGTACATAATTATGATCGATGACACAAATTGACAACATATTTACATAAACTTCTAAACATTTGACAAGGCCCCCCCCCCCCCCCAACCCCCAAGTATTAGAAACACTAATGCGGGGGGGGGACTTCTATAATCACTATATGGGGGAGCAAAACTTCTAAAATGTGACATGATGCAGAAAAAAAGTATTTGAAAGAAAGTCTCCCATGCTCTTGATCATTGATGAGTAGAATATGGAAAAATAAAATATTACCCCAACTCCTCCTTGAGGCAGCGCCCAGCTGATATCTGTGGAACTCTTTACTGGAACCTGAATAAGATGAAAAATAAATTACAAATATATCGTGAGGTGAGGAGGGGTATCCCCCCCCCCCCCAATATGTTTGTTTCAGGTTACCTCAAATTATAAAAAAAAAGTATTGGTAGGTCGAACATTTTTTTTTCTTCAAACAATTGATGTATTAATTAAAAAATTCAAGGATAAAATTGTTATCCAAAGTATTTAAAAGGGAAAAAAAAAAGATTAGCAAAGACCCAGTGTTCTCCCCAGGCCCTTAGCGGCTGTTATTTTACAGCGCATTGAGTTTCAGCAACTGTGCTTATCACTATCCAGCGCTCTGCTATAAGCTACCAGCACTGTCCTATAAAGATCAATTAGATTTGTATTGGGATGGTTAAATATCTTGTAAGAAGCATGCCTGAGTGTCAATGTGAAAGATTTTTACCCCATAGCACATTTTATGTTGCATATTTTCATGTAAAGCGTTACAGCAATATTAAACAATTTTATCAATGAATGCTTTCAATATAAAACATATGAACTTAGTAAATTATACAAAGATCAATGTAAACAAATTCAAACATGAAAAACATAAACCGCAGCCGACGCGTTTCACAACAAGCTCTAATAAGATCGTGCCGCGCGCTCTAAATACAGCGCTATCAAAAAATCCTGGGGAGAACACGAGACCATAATGTTATATCAAACAAACTGCAAATAAATTCTGACTATACAATGACAATAAAAATCGAGAGTAAAAAAAAAAAAAAAAAAAAAAAAAAAAAAAAACCAGATCAGTGACATATGTAGGGCGGTCGGTCACCTTAAACAAAACATAGTTTTTTGGCCTAAATAACAATGAAGATTGCTGGTGAAACCTTCAAATGATCGTTTTCGTTAGTTTTAAAGATTACTGTCTTGTAGTAAATTAATTTCAAACAAGATTCCATGAACTTTGGTATACAAACTTCTATATCAGCCTTATATACAGAACATGTAAATCTAAATTTCAATTTAAGTATCATGACATTACTCACATCAGTCTTACCTCAACATTTTCCTGACACAAATAGCATGACAAAGTTTACTATCTTCAATGATCAGATGTCCTTGAAAATGCATATTTACAATACAACATACTTTATCAGAAACTTGGTTCTAATAATTATTAACAATTAAAATCAAATAAGGTTAAGACGTATTATTAATTTCATAAGAAATCGAGTGGTGGATCAGGAATGTGTGTTTTGTGTTATTTAGTTGCAAACTGTTTGGTGTTACATATATGCTAGTGAGATCTTAATGTATATCCATATACATGTATTATATTAATTCTTATTTATGAAAGTACAATTTATCAATGTTAGATTATGAAATTTACAACAAATGACAATGTATAACATATGACATGTACAGAACTTAATGGACATAATTCCCAAACACACTAAAATGGGATCTGCTTTCTTTTGTCCGACATACACTTCATATAGCTCTAATTCCATGGGGGTGTGGGTGCTTGCTTTACAGGATCTAGACTGAACAAGGGGGCACTATAGAAACTCTCAGCTAATGTTTACCCGTTGGAGATGGGTCCAGAAGCCGAGATAGTTTTTAACGATTTCATTTAAATGGGGTGGGGGGGTGGGGGAGGGGGCATATATCACACCCACCACCCAATTTACAACAGTTAGCAGGGCTCACGCTGCGCGTTCGCCATTTTCGCCATTGGCGAAAGAATCTTCAAAAATGGCGCCTACAGAAATTTGCGATTGCCGAAAGCCAATCTTCAGTGTATTGAAATCAACACAATTGCCTAATATTGCGAATTGTAAAAAAAATGTTGAATCGTGACAATCGCCATTTCAGTTTATTTTCGTATTTGGGATTCCAAGTTGTATAAAAAGCTTTAATTGATTGGTGCAATGTAATGTGTACACAAAACATGCGGCGCCTGTTCGAAGTTTCGATAACGAGAAGAAAAGGACTTTCGTTTTTCGCGAATATTTTGATTATGATGAAAGTTGATCACGGATTTGAGGCTTGAAGATGTTATTAGTTCATGTGAAATTGTATAAAGCTCTGTCCCTAACACGATTCAATCTGATAAGGATGCAAGTTCATCACAGGCAACGGAAAATTCCGAGAATTGACAGACAAAATAAATTCCTTGCAGCGTAATGAAGTTAAGAATGTTTCCTTGAATTTATTTTCCCATTAGTATGATATTACTAGATCACTTGTTGCTGCACTTTTTTAAAAAACAAAGAAAAACCGTCGTTGATCTCCATTATAATTAATGGTTTCTGCTTGAGTAATATGCATATATATATGGTCAAACTACTCGCTACAAATGATTTACCTGAGACCACACAACGGTAGATGACGATAGAGTCCAAAAACATAAAAATTACCTTAAATAGATATTAGGCATGACATTATATCTTTTTGTGATGATAAATAAGAATAAGAGAAAATTTGACTGGACAAGAACTTTCTTCAAATATTCATATGAAACTTTAATCAGCAGTGTTGCATTATTCATGATATGTAAAACATTGCGTTAAAAGGTAATTTCAAGTGAAAAAGAAACGTGATACTGTCGAAGATATTTCGCTAAACGCAATAACATCATTGCACAAAAAAATGGCCACACTTTTTTTTTCAACCCAGTGTGAGCCCTGGTGTAGGCTGTTAATGAATTCATCTAACTCCTCTCAAAATGTATGCAATTTAAGTTGTTCTTAATGTTTAAAGTTTATGTATTAAATAGCAACTGAACATGCTAATTAAAATATGTATATAAATACAGTATATTATATAGCAATTACCCTTTGTCGTGTAATATCTCCCTGAAATTTTGGTAGGCCGAACGTGAATTACTTCGCACATCCACACTGCAGGTGTGCTTCATTTCTCGAGTAGACTCCTTAATAATTAACATAGCTACTTTAAAAAATCTTACAGTGATGGGATACTTGGGATGCTCCTAAAAACAGTAATTTTTTTTTTTAAATCATATTTTATATTTACTTTTTTATTTCTTCGGCACTGTCGGATATTAATTGACTATCCAACAAACATATAATTGAGTATATACGTAACACAATATTGTAAATTTTGTCACTCACCTTGAGCCAGCAACCCTCGTTTTTGCCTGCCACGAGATCCCGGACTTCGCTTGAATCTCCGTCGAGTATCCACGAAAATTGAAGATTGATACATCAATTTCTTTTTCGTACCTTAAAACCTTTCCTCTTGCGAAACACTTATTACAAACACCCTCAGCATGTGGCGGTTAGATCAATCACTTGCCGAATAACAGCAATCTTTTCCTCGGAAAGTTTTAACTTTAATTTAAACAAAGTTTTATGATTGTGAGTTCCCTCGCTGTCGTCTCTTCAAACAGAAAGGAAAACCCACACAAACAGCACAATTCGTATTAAACGATAACTCTTCTGGGGTGTCCTCGGCGTATTCCCCATGTACCGCTGCATATTGTTTTACTTCCGGAATGCCTCGGCAACATCTATAAAAATTCTATAGTTCCGAATGACCCGATTTTGCAAACAAAGCTGAAACTAACCAACGCGCTGATTGGTTAGACTGAAAGGGTCAATGGTTTAGATTTGACCTGGCGTTGAGTTGCGGTTTCGTTATATCCTTGTGTAGCGAATCTTAACGGACGGATCAAAGGATCTAATTTTAATTAGATTGAATCTAGCGTGGGTCTAACTTATAGAACGGCTGTTTTTCCATAATAGTATATGTTTGTTTGATATACTTACGATGAAAATCTGCTCCCAACAAGAATTATTGAATTATGTGTAAAATGGCCTGTCGCTTAATTATGTTATAGATTCGCGTAACTTGTTTTAATTTCCACACTATATGTTCAAAAAAAACTAGTGTAAATAATTTTGTTTTATTCTGTGGTTCTTACGTTCATTTGATTGAAATTTCTGACCAGAATTTAATTGATACATCTCTATCAGAAATTGTGGTTGCATTCAACAAAAAATGTTTAAATCTTCATATGTCTTGTTTAAGGAACAGTTCCATAACTGCATATAGAGAAAATTAGCGGTATCCCTGTCTCACCAGATACACGTTTTTATAAAACATTACGTATATGGTACTCATTCAAATAGATGTTCACCGGTATGCCTCGTAAATTTTTTGCGAAAGGTGTTGATTCTATTAATAATCTACTATATCCGAACGTTAACTATTCCAGTAACGGTAATTGAAAAGTCTATACGCACCTAAAAAAATCAGCAGAATTAGTTTTGCTGCCCACACTATTTTCCTTCATTCATCGATTAAAAATAACCTTTGTTGAAATTATTTATGGCGCATAATCTGATTGACAGATAGCAGGTAGTTATTGATACGTATATATGATTGATATCAAATAGATGTAAAAAAGAATATTTTAAAATGCCAATTGTGACTACTTGAGAATAAAATTTTGACTTTACATCTTTTTTAGACACAAAGTCCGTATATTTTAGCGAGCACGAACGTTTTGATATGGACATAATATCCCGTTACGGAGAAATAGATTTTTATTTTAAAAAAGGAAAACTGCCAAATTTAACAAATATATGACCTTTTCTTTTATGAAATCTAAAATATATTTATGAGTCTGCGTGTTAGAGTAATGCTTACAAATCAATTAATTACCAGAATGAGCATGGGAAATTTGATTTACTGTTACGGAAGCATAATTCTTCCCAAGCTTTTCTGTTTCTCACTGAAAAACACCTATTTTTCTTAATTTTCATGCATTTGATAGCCTGAAAGACGATGAAGAGAAATGGATGAGAAGCCATTTTGTAGATAAGAACTGCTATCTTTGAGCAATTATTTACTTGGGATACAAAGGGTATTCTATATTTCCGTAACATTCCTGTTTTCCGTAAACAGATCAAACCTGTATATGCTCAGAGTTCCTAATATATCTTGAGGTGTTTAGTTGCACAAGTCACATTCGATATTACTAAGACATTAAAGCAAGTAATAATGCAGTATATATGTACATAGAAGTAAAGATATTATTTAATTTGTTATCATGGTTGAATGTTTGTTATTATTTCAGCAAATTTTCTCTTTTTCTTTGGAAAATTACGTTTTTAAATGTCTTCTCTTTTTATTTCTTAATTCTGTATTTCCACACAATAATATAATTGCCGACAACAACTGAAACAAGGGAAAAATTGGTAAATTTTAATGTTTTTACTGACGCTACCAAACTATTTGTGCGTAACGAACAGAGTGCTTAACCTAAAGCGTTTATTGCTGAAAATCGTTATTATCTGTGAAAGCCAGTTCACCCATTATATTTTCCTTGTTACTTTTAACCATCCATAAATACAGTCAGAACTGTTTTTACTACTATATTTAGAGCTATTTCATCATTTTGAAAAAAGAATAAGTAGAAATTAATTGTACTACATTCACAAAAACGGAGATTAATATTTGAATATTTTGCGCTTAGTTTTGCATACTTTATCGCGCTAAAACATGCAATAATCTCAATGCGATATATGATAACTTTTTTGACGAGACGTATCTAAAACTGTCAATGTTTATCACCCTTGGCAATTACAAAGTCTACCCAAAACAAAAGAACCATGTCGTCCTTAGAGATGCCTATATTTCCGTAAAAGGGGTAATTAATACGGTTCCAGTCAGGGTATGATTGTGATCGAATCTTATACTATTGTTGTGGGGAAAAATTTGTCAAATGATGTAACACAACATGGCCTTCTTTTTCATTTATTTACTTTTCAGTTTCGCTACGTCCATTATTCTAATTTTGCTTTTTTCTGCGAAAAGTAATTTCACCCTTTTGCGGGAAGATCACAATGTAATCACTTAATTTGAAAATATATCTTAGTGTCTGGTGTCGAAAATTTATTCATTGTTGAAATCTAGTCATTAATCTAGTTTCACATGTCAATATTTTTGTTTGTTATGTTAATAAGGTTGAACCGTTCATTGATCAGGGTAAATTGTTGTTTGCCTTTTATCTGATTGTTTGTGATAGAAAGTGAGGAAGAATGGCTGCAGCAGAAGATAGGTAATGTTAAGTGCCTGCTTGGATTGCGAGAAATTAGCGAAAATAGTTTATAGTTATTGGTATAACTTGTCAAGAACTAAAGTTTAACAGAAGTGAATTTAATTATTTAGACTGGTAATAGAGATAGGTGCTGTATTTAACAGGTAATACTTAGAAAATATAGCTATATAACAGGAACTAGTCACCGATGTTCGTGTCGTGCATGTCAGTCAAATTATGTACATGTATGTATATGTAGGTTTTATACATGGACAGTGTACAGATATATTCATTGATATGTACTTATTAATAATAATCATATTACTTACATATTACGTTGTCATTTTTATTTACAACAATAAGTGGCAGTATATTGTTAGGTTTTTCAGTCTAATCATTATTAAAATCTGTTTTGTTACATTGAATTGTTTATTAAATGGTGAAACCCCGAATCACTGGAGTTTACCTAATCAGAAAAAGTTGCCACTATTGATTGATTGTGTCCAGGTAGATTATCCCGGGAACCGCCAGTGGAATACAGCTGATACTAAAGGACAACATTACTGTTTTAGCGTTCATCAGGAAAAAACAGAAAATGCTGTGACCTATCTTAAAGGATCTCGAGCCACCAGGGTACAGTAGAAATCCAATAGAGAAAGAGATAAAATGAGATGGAAGATGAACGGTGTCTCTTTGTAGATAATCTGAAGAAAATCCTACAGTCTTACTTAGAAAACGTTGAAACATCTGCAAGAGTCGTATTAAGAATTTAGTGGCTAAACTGGAGGATGACGGATGGAGTAAGTATTCCATCCCTATAGAAGATATGAGAAACTTCAACACAGATGACTGGTGAGCAAATGGATAAAGTTTGTGTAAGAATTCATTCACTTCTTGTAGATGGTTGTTTTTAACTCGATCTTAACATGGAGCGTGCAGGATGAACGCTCAGATCAGACTTGTTATGCCTCTATGAGAAACCCTCAAAATACAGTCTAGCAAGCACCTGAAAAAAACCTGCTGAAATTAACAGACTCCCCAAGGACAATTGAGTACATAATGATCATTTACAATTCTAAAGTGATGCACAGACTGATGTATTAGCAACAGCATTATCTTTATGTTATGTTTCAGAGATTTGTCACTTTCAACACGACTAACAAACCACGTGACAAGTGCCTATGGTTACTGTAATAATGCCTGAACCCAAGTTCAGGATATTATTCATACCTGTACACATGGAAATTGATAAATCAAGTGTTTATAGGATCTCCCTGGGATCGCCACTTCGTGATCGCCTACACTGTTCATGCTCTCACACGACCAAGAGCTCTCCACATTGAGAAATTAAATTACCTCAGGAGCAAGATTGATAGACCAGCTTCATGTTAGCTATTCTGCGACTTTCACTTTGCAAATGAAAACTATGATGTGGCAGATTGACGTATACTTAAGAGACAGATTTGGTTGACACTCAGTTGTTATCAAATTAAGCATTATTGTTGAACTCATTAATATACAATGTGCAAACAAATGACACCTTTAAGCTGCGAAAATATTACGATGACCTGACGAGACACGTTCGCTCAGTCGGAAGCTCTACATTCAGGATGTGAATCAGGATGTGTTTATTTCCATATAACTTCAAAACTCCCTAAAGAAACGTTACTTAACTTGAGAATACAGAAAGGCAAAAAGGAAAATGACGTTCAGAAACTTAGAGAATGTGTTGAAAGTGACATCACAGTGAAAGAATCCTCAGAACTTCAAGCTGCAAGTGTTTGCTGTAACACGAGGACAAGCATATGGACAGCTGAAGCTTTAGTGATATCTCAAAGGAGTCGACAATAAACCACGACAGACAAACTCGAAGATCAGGGAAGTCCCCAATTGTGGCACATACTGTGAACGGTAGTCAATTGGACTGATGAATGCAGAAAGACAGCATGACTATTAGAGATAGAAAACAGAAGGCTAAAAGGGAAATGTTTTAATCTGCTGAAGTCTGGACTAGAGTTGTAAAAGGCGATTGGTATCACTGTAAGCAGATGTTGACCACCATAGAAGGCTTGTGTCTACCAAGAAATTTACTTTACGCCAGATGAGAGAGAGTACCGGTACACATATACCGAAGAAGTTACTGTTAGAACACGCCGACGCGCCAGCCATGTCAAAAAACACCCTCACAACAAAAAGTAGTTTAGGTGTGGAAAACCTACTAAAAGTACCGTATGGTCCGAGAATAGTTATACTAGCTCTCGTAATCCACAACTAACAGGTATGGCAATCACATGAGGGCACCTCCATGCGATTTTTTTTGTTCTTGTCAAAAATGCCATACTAAGATAGGGAGGGGAGAGAAAACACCATCAATCGCTGTTACAAATAGCAATGGGCAATCCAAGGGCAACTCCCGCATGTCTCCAAAAACACGTACAAGATAGGGGAAAACCGATCAAATCTGTACAAATGTTACACATTGGCAATCCAAGGCACTCCAGCACACACTCGAAGACACTACGAAGATAGGAATACCATCAGTCTGACAAGTACATTGGCAAATCCAGTGGCACTCCAGGCACCTCGATAACACTACAAGACCTAGGCAATACATCAATTCTGTACAAATACATGGCAATCCAAGGCACTCAGCATGTCAAAAACACTACAAGATAGGAATACCATCAAATCCTGTACAAATACAGTGGCCAATCCAAGGCACTCCAGCACCTCGAAAACACTACAAGATAGGAATACCATCAATCTGTAACAAATACATGCAATCCAAGGCACGTCCAGCACCTTCGAAACACTACCCAAGATAGGAAATGACCATCAATCTGTACGAAATACATGGCAATCGCAAGGCACTCCAGACACCTTCGAAACCACACAAGATAGGAATACCGATCAGTCTGGACAAATACATGGGCAATCCAAGGCACTCCGCGCACCTCGAGAAACATACAAGAGTAGGATACCATCAGTCTGTACGAAAATACATGCAATCGCTAATGGGCACTCCCAGCACTTCGGAAAGCACTACAGATAGGAGAATACCATAATCTGATAGAGTCTGTACAATTAACACTTCTCTTTTCTGATTGTATGAATCTCCGAGTAATATTAGGCTCCTGTTTATTGCCGATTACCATGGTTTTTTTATGCTTTATCAATTAAAAATTGGCTGATAATAAATAAGATTTACCAGATAAATTTCTAAGAATCCCAACTAATCTTACCTCTTCCACAACAGATCTGAACCATGGTCTGTTGACGTTAGCCGTTCCGGGATCTACTACCTTTTACAGGGGCCATCAGTTGCGTTCTTCTTACACTCGGGTGCTATTCTCATCAAGCCACACACATCTAACCTTCAAGCCCCTGCTTCATCAGAGACGGGTCGGTCTCTGGTACAGAGTTCCTTAAAAGTAAAGCGTGCTGTTAGCTATAGGCAGCTACACTTCCCTGTATTCATGTTCTGTACAGCTACACATGGACTGTATATGTATATACATCTGCTACAGCTACACATGGACTGCTATATGTATATACTATCTGTGGTAGCAGCTAACACATGGACTGTATATGTATATACATTCTGTACAGCTACACATGGACTGTATATGTATATAACATTCTGTACAGCTACACATGGACTGTATATGTATATGTACATTCTGTACAGCTACACATGGACGTATATGTATATTACATTCTGTTACAGCTACACTATGGACGTATTTATGTATATACATTCTGTACAAGCTACACATGGACTGTAATATGTATCAGTCCCTGCCAAGACATTCTAACTTTTACCACACCGCACGGTGACCGCACGGTGACCGTACGGTGACCGCAATTTGGTGACCGCTGACCGGTGACCGCACGCTAACACCGACCGGACCGCAATGTGAACGGTGACGACCCTGACCGCACGGTGACGACCGAGCTGACCGCACGGTGACCGGCCGGCTGACCGCACGGTGACCCGACCGGCTGACCGCCACGCTGAACGCAATATGAATTAATCATTCGGAATTTTTTCCACTTGGTTAGATGATATTCTATCATTAGCTATAAAAATAAATTAAATAATAATGTATCCAATACATAATAATATATAGGTAAGAAAAAAATAATATACATTCACATCAATGGATATATAAATTGATAAAAACAAACCACATGATACTATAGTGTGGTATGAAGAAATATGCAGTCTATAAGCCATACTGTACATGTATTTCTGTATAAGAATGCTAAAGTATATGACAAACCGTTAAATATTTTTCTCATGTGAGATTATTTTTTTTTCTAAATGTACGAGTATGTGCATAAAAGAAAAAAAGAAGAACCTATATTTTTTTTTTATTGCAGCCTGTTAACAACATCCAGGATTACGGGGTACATGCATGGCTTCAAAATTTGTAATGGCACGAGAAATACAATATTCCTGCAATTAAACAAACACCCCTAAAAATCTATGCATTAAGACCACTACACGGACGGGTGTACCCCTGTCACAGTATTTTTTATGTAGGCAATGTGTAACGACAATACAGTTACGAGGTACATGTAAGGTTTCAGGATTACGAGCACAAGAATACATATATACCTGCAATTAATCAAAACCATCCCTAAAAGTGCATTAACAAACCGGCGGCTTCCTGGCTAAAATTAATGTACATGTAGCTACGTCCTTTCTCTTTGGAGTTCCGAATTTCAATGCAAAAAAGAAAACGCCTGAATGCTGACCGCACGGTGACCGACCCTGACCGCGCACGTAACCGCTGGACCAGCGAACGGTGACGCACACTGACCGCAAAAACGTGTGACCGGTGCCGCACGGTGACCGCATGGAAAAATGGTAAATTGTAGAACGTTTCAGGACTGTATATACATTCTGCTTAACAGCTACACATATGGACTGTATATGTATATACATTCTGTACAACTACACACGTTGTACAGGATGCATATGATTTATTGATCCAAAATTTTCTCTGACAATCTAATGATAGACAAAACAAAGAAAACATTAATGAATATACACTCTGTAATATTCTGACCTCTCTCAGATACAGTTAGAAAGAAATATTTTGTGAATGAATTAAAATTCTGATCTATCTCAGATACATGTATAGCTAGATAAAAATTACTCTGTGAGTAAACTCTGATTTACCCAAGATACAAATATGGAACATGCTAAGGAACTCTGACATAATTGAGATACAGCCTGTGTCAAAGAACATTCTAAGAAATTCTGACTTGCTTGAGATACAGGTGAGGAACATTCTGAGAAATTCTGACATACTTGAGATACAGTTGGGAAGCATTCTGATTGGTCCTGAATTCCACAATCCATCCACTTAGGTCCACTGCCAGAGTTTTACCGGACAGAGATTTTACAGGGACAGACTTACGACCAGTAGGGGACAACACTTTCCAAAGGTCTTTCACACCCATCTCTGCCT
This sequence comes from Ostrea lurida, assembly GCA_903981925.1. Lineage (NCBI taxonomy): Eukaryota > Metazoa > Mollusca > Bivalvia > Ostreida > Ostreidae > Ostrea > Ostrea lurida. The sequence continues at coordinate 12,207 of CAJDSM010151439.1, forward strand.
GAAAATCATAGGATATTTACATATAGCCTACAGTACATTCATCGCAAACCACGTACCTTTACTCCCAGATTCAGTATACGCATAGTTAGCATCGATGATGTATATCATATGGAATATAGCCTGGCATAACACAGTTAGAACATTAAATATTATGATCGAGGCTTTATATAGCTAAATGTAGATCGAGGTTGTTAGAATCATTGTGTATTACCAAGAACTACATGCAATTGATATATTTTTAAACGGTATAAAAATTTGCTATATATACAACAAAATTTACTTGGATAGGCATAAAAATAGCATATTACATGTGGATGTCAGTCAAATCATCATAGACAAGATATAATTCTTGCCAATTAAGTTCTTGGATGTCAAGATTAGGAGAATCAATTTAAAATTTTGACATACTCATATTTCACAAATTACTATACTAACCTATTACTCAGATCCGATATCCTGATAGTACCCTAACTTCGTCTGAGCTCAGCTTGATAGACTCGGTAAGGCGACCAAATCAGCGGGACACTCAGTCTATATAGCGGTATTAAGCACATAAATATACGTGATTTTTCAGACTAAAGTGGTTCGCTCCATTCAATCTAAATAAAACATGATCGAACATGTAGCCAAGCAGTTCTTTATGATCTTTTCTGAGTATTTCACTTTCCATTTCGGGAAAAAAAATTGTTTACATTTTTTCGGAACATATCGGACGCGATAATGTCCCCTTACACATATCGGTTCAAACCGAGGGATGCCGAAGGTAAACATGGCGGACAACAGGTTGGACACGCAAATCGAAAAGCTCACACAAGCGATAAAATTAACTCAAAAATTGAGGGCTAGTGTTACTAAAGTCTTTACAGACCTCTCAGATGGCTTCCAAGCACCGAAAGGAGACGAGAAAGTGCTACTTAATAAGCTACAAAAGTCGCTTACTGCGGTCAATGATAATCTGGGGTTGGTGTTTATATATCGAATTTCCTCAGTTTTTTTTTTTTATTATTATTATCAGAGACATATATGTCTCTGTTATTATTTATTTCTATATCACATGATGAAGTCAAAAAATTATACAAACAGAGATAACTGTCATATGAATACTTATCTTCTTTCTTTTTTTTTTAATCATCAGTTTGTCTAAATAATAACTCAAAATTATCATTGATGAATTTCCTACAGGGATTTGGAGAAGTTGGCACCAAATATCCCCAGTACAACAAACATCCCTCCTCTGTTGCTGAACAGTGCCGGTCTTCTGGGACTCGACCAAGCCACAGACAAATCAGGCATTGCCACCCAGCTACATCATACACACAAATGGACCAATAAGGTGTGATTTATTAATGATATTCAGCATTAATTATCAGTTCATGTTCACCAGTCTGTTAATGATGTGATAGAGAATATTGTGTATGATAAGAAAGCCAGCATCAAGAGAGGTATTCACCATTAGTGATCGTGATTAGTGTTATGTCCCTGACTTACAAGACAGTGACAAACTTATTTCAATGAATGACTTGTAATAAAATATACACATACATTGATGTAACTGAGACTGTTTTGTCTCTGATTAGGATGGAACCCTGACACAACACATAACAACAATTAACTCACAGAGCTAGTAAGAAGGTCATGCTTCCTAAAGTTGATCTAACACTACCAAACTGATTCAGTCTGATTGTCCTGAAAATATTCATTTAAATAATTTTGCAGGTGCTAATCAATAATTTTGGCCTTTTTCTTTTGCAGACTAACCACACATTTGAATTTAGATTACACTTGATATAAATGACTACTATAGATTGTAGTCCTATAATGTAAATGGAGGAATATATGCTTTAGTTGGGTTGATACAAAAATAGAGAATGATAAAATGATTTTTAATTTCACAGGTTTTACATGGGAAATATGGTATTCAAGCAATTCTTATTTATGTAGGGGGGGGGGGGGGGGGGGGGAGGGGGGGGGGGTGGGGGGGGTGAGGGGTCATGAGATAAATATAAGGAAAGAATTAAGCGAGTCCATTGAAATAGCTCAAATGTAACAATATGGTTAATAACTAAAAATCTTTCCTAAGAGTAGCACTTAAATAAAATAATTAGGGATGTTGTCTTGTTAAACAAATCTTTGTGGAGATTGTCCTGTAAAACAAAATTATGTGGAGATCTGTCCTGTGAAACAAAATTAGTTTGGAGAGTCTTGCCTGTAAACAAAATATTGGATATAAGACACCCAATCAGCGGGAATTGATTCCCCCCTATACTAAGAGGAGGTAGACCAATGGCTAATGTACAGATAATTCGTTCAAATTTTTGCGGTATTATCTCTTGTATTTTATGGTACATAAAGCTTGAGGTATATTACATCAGCAACATTGGTCTAGGAACAATCAGCTGGAAGTCAGAATGGAGATACGCACCAGGTCCTGTGGGGCAGGCGAAAGTTTCATGGAGGTAACCAGAACCAGACCGCATGCGGGTACCGAAATAACATGCTGTAGATACGCAGTCGAGTATGAATCTTATAGATAAAATCAAACATCATGTAATGTCGCATGTGGCAATGTTGAGACCAAGGTAACTGACTGTCATTAAATTGTACCTATACAGAAGGTATTTTTTCCCTTATTACAACTGTCGTGGGCGGTAGCGCAAACAATAGGTACATCCCTTTGCGCCTAATGCTATAAATTTTCCCAATTCTTGAGGACTAGGAATGAAGATGAGTGCTAATAAATACAAATCCTCATTCTATTTTTTTAATTCAAGGATCATATAATATCTTTTGGTATCAAATGCTGGTTAACAATTCCATTTTTTGCAGATTGTCTTTCAAGCAAGTACTGGGAGCTGTAGGAGGTTGATAAAATAGTTCGTGTGTCTGTTATGTAAGATGTGTACGAAAAACAAAAATTCTTGTTTATTCAGTTTTAATTTTTAAAACAAAATGCCATTTGGTTGACATATATCATATAATCCTTTACCACTTTATTGAATTATTGACACTATATACCATCTTATGAATATGATTCCATACACCACACTTTATTTAAAATTTGCCTACGAGTCTAACAAATGGAGGACAAAGATAAAATAGAGAGAAAGGCGGGCGGTGGGGCGCCAAGGGGAGTGTTATTTAATACGCAGGTATGCATTCATTATAGATAATTAGATAGTGGTTAAAAATCGGTCTAAAAATTATCGGACTTAAGTACTGTGAAATCACATTGAATTTTTAACTGCTTAGAAATATAACAACAGTGAACTGAGTTGCTTTCAGTATAGACCGGAGTTCTCCGAACTATGATACAGAGGTTATTTCAGCATGATCAGGACAGATGCGAATGGGGGCATAGGAAGTAACAGTAGATTTCATTACGAATTAGCTAGTCAAACAACGGAACCAGACTCTCTATGGCGTAGATCATAATCATCACCAGGCTAGATCAGTTGCAAATAAATATTCATGTCAAAGGACACATTAATCCAAGCATGTCAGTATCATAGCATTCAAACACACAGGCTAGTCAGTACTACATACGAGTCTCGTACGATGTGCTCATGCACCAACTGTTTAAGAAATTCCATGATCCAGACTTCATCGGTTATGTATTGAATTGTCATATAATTCAAAGAGCTGGCAATGGTTTATTCCAAAACGTAAAGTTTTGCGAGGGCATTTAGAAGTGTGAAATAAAGGATTTGTGGAAAGGGTTTATGTAAATGGCCCTTGTCAAGTGGTCTATCGCCATAAGGTAAAAAATGTAGTATGAATATAGATGTGAATTTGCCATAGTTCGTCAACTTTCCTCTTTTTGTTTGCGTAGTAATGTAACCTACTATCACCTGCTTATGGTGTGTAGTGTGTGTCTCAAGTTGATTCGATACCAGGGCATAAGGGAGAGGTGAGTTGCGTATGAGACTAATTTTTTAAAAGCGAGTGCCAGATCACTACATACCAAAAAGTTTAGATCTGTGCAGGGTGAGAAAGACGCAAACTCTCGTTTTAATTAAAGTCCATCATTTCGCAAATTCTACGTCGCTTAATAAATGGACCTCTCGTCGTTGTGGCGATTAGGCAATATAGGTGATGTCACTAGAGGGCGTGTCAAGTATTATTTGTTTTGTGCGAACTGAAGTTTACGTTTCATCCAATTATGTTAGACTGTCATCTCATACTAGATGTCTGAGCGGGGTAAACCCCCGTTACCTTTGGTTTCGACTGACAGGGCTCACGGCGGTTGTCCTGTGATCCGGTCAGCAGAGGCATCCCTTTACTCCATCCATGGCACATCTGCTGATCCTGCTGTCTTCGCTTTCGTCGAAGAAGAAGCTCGGATTGCGCGTTCTAGTTGCCGCTAACCACGAAGCTATCGAAGTATACTTAGTTGTTATGTAAGTGTTTTATATGGAGCTATGATTAGTTACGTTCATATCAGTACTTTGTTACTTCGCCAGTTATATTAATTATTGTATCACTCTTGATTCAATCAAACCTAAAGGAAATTATTCTCACATGGTAACCTTGTGAGAATGGTATAAATATATTTCTTGATTATTTATTTTATTTTTGGCTGTAGATAAACCTATAGCACTAAAAACCCTGGAAGGCAAGTGATTGTGCTGAGCAGGGCTCCTAATAGAGGTATGTCTTCCATTCAACGCTTACAACGAGGACTTTCGTAACTGATGATGGAAGGGTTAAGAGTGTTTGATTATCTCATTTTAGACATAAAAGGGTAGAATTGTGCGCATTGATGATTATAAAAAAAGATTTCCTCTCACTTCAAGTTGGTTACATTGATTTTCAGTAAAAAAAAAAAATTGCAAAACTTCCGGAGGCAGTCCAACATTTTTACTCGCCGGGACGAATGTCCCAGAGAGCTGTTGTCATGACCCCAGTGGTGAGCGTCGGTGGTCACACTTTTAAAAAAGAAAAATCTAAACATGGTCTATATCTTTTGAAACCAAGGGGGACGAGCTTGAAATATTTCACATATAGATGCCTCATGATTTTGACCTTGGACTTTGACTTACTTTTCAAAAAACTTTAACCTGGGCTATATCTTTTGACTAAAAGGGAATAGAGCCTTTTGATATTTCATGGATAGATCCTCATGATGAGACCTTTTGTTTGATACCAAGACCTTTTGACCTTTTCACCTCTTGCCTTGGACTTTTGACCTACTTTCAAAATTTAACCTAAGCTATACCTTTTGAACTAAAGGGAAATAGAGCTTTGATATTTCATGTATACGATCCTCATGATGAGACTTTTGTTTTGGTAACCTAATTGTACTTTTGTTACCTAATTGTTTGAACCTTGGATCCTTTGAACCTACTTTTCAAAAAAACTTTCACCTGGGCTAATATCCTTTTGAACTTAAGGGAATAGGGCTTTGATATTTTATGGAATAGATGCCTCAGATGAAACTTTGTTTTGGTACTATTAACT
>CAJDSM010151445.1:0-14339 GCA_903981925.1 Ostrea lurida
TCTCAAAATCTCAGCCTACAACATCCTTAAGATAATTTTGTAGAAAACTTATCGATAAACATTGGACATTACAGCTTTAAATGATTTCGTTTATTGACCAAGCCATCTTGTACACTGCTTTGGCAATCTGTTTGCTCATATGTTGTCGAAACACACATTAATAAATGTAAATATTACATGATATTTACCCACGGTAACTAATTTAATGTATATATGATAAGTAGTTACTTTAATGCAATTTACTCGTGATATAGACTCATCAAGTGCTATAGTAAGTTATTAAAATGAAAAGTATAAATGACACTACGCCTCCAAGTAAGATAGGAATAATGGTTCAACATTTTTAATTAAATTTACTAACTTTTAAGACATTGAATACATGTAAAGGCAAATATAACGAACAGTGATCAATCTCGTAAGTCCCAAATAGACTGCAAAACAAGAGTTGGGCAAACACGGACCCCTGGACACACCAGAGGTGGGATCGTGTGCCTAGGTGGAGTAAGCATCCACTGTTGACCGGTCACACCCGCCGTGAGTCCATAGTCTTGATCAGGTAAACGGAGCAATCCGTAGTTAAATCTGTGTGTGTAAAATGGCTTAACAATGGCTATGAATACTGCAGGCAACGAACTAATGTAATGAAATTCAATACATCTGCATTTCAAGATAAAAAGTAAAGATAACAAACAGTGACAAAATTGAGAATAGAACAAATTTAAGCCACTGGACATACCAGAGGTTTATTGCAAAAACCATTTAAAGAATTTTGGCAACGAACACAATTTTGTTCATACCAAAATTCGAGAACAACCATCCTTTCCACATTCTTCAAAATAAAACCAACCAAATATTATTGTTCGATTGACTTGTAGTCTTCCACAACCAAGGACACAGGGCAGGATATAGAAACAAAGCAACCCTCCCTAAAAAATGAATTTTAAAAAACTGTTACACCACAATGTTTTGAAACTATCATCTAATGAAATGGGGGTTTTATTTGGTTGATTTTGATTTCTTGCTTACAGCTGGGGTTGTGACGACATCAGTTGTGTATAACATTGACTACGACACATTATCAACAACAGACATAGTCCTAGTGGTGTACACGTCGGACGGCATTGCCGCCGCCTCTCAGACGGGGACCATAAGGATAGTCAATGTCAACGAACCTTGTTATTTTGCCGAAGATTACTATCGCATTATAAGGGAGGAGGGGAATGTAAGAAATACGTTATTTCTCATTTTTCTACAGTTTCTGATTTNGATAGTCAATGTCAACGAACCTTGTTATTTTACCGAAGATTACTATCGCATTATAAGGGAGGAAGGCAATGTAAGAAATACGTTATTTCTCAGTTTTCTACAGTTTCTGTTTAATGTGCAGGTACAGGTATTTATGCATTGATAATATTAGATGATAATTTCATACAATATACATGTAAATTTATAGTTTATACAAAACATAGATTAACTGGGATAATAAGATGAATTATTCCTATATTTTAGAGCCACTCTACATTTCCTCTTCCGGAATACAACGTCATCGACCCAGACAACGGTGAAACATTCACATTTCAGAAAACATGTGGTTATCCATACGACAACAAGGTCTCGATTAACACCAACACAGGGCAGTTTTCTTTTCTTGGAGACTATGATCTGGATATTCCAGGAACGGTCACAACTTTCAACTGCACCCTTACCGTAACGGATTCTGGCGGAAATTCGGACACCACTGTTGTTGGCGTGTTTGTTGAATATAAAAACGAGTTCGCACCAACCTTCTCGGTGTCGTCCGTTACTTTGACTCTCCAATCTCACGAGCTGATTGGCGCAATAGTGACAAGTTTCACTGCGCATGACAGTGATCTTTCGTCACATGATGATGGGAAAATCTATTATAATTTAGACCAGTCTTCTAACTCGGGTGAATATGTGAATATTTTGGAAAATGACAAGAAGTTACATCTACATAAAGAAAACTTGATACCTGTACCGGGAAGATACGTATTCATTAACTCTAACAGCAAAGATGGAAATCCCAGCGACAAATTCTGTAGGAAAAACAGTCCAGATTCCCCTATCGCCACAATTACGAACATATCACCTACAGAAGAAACGTTTAAAGTCGAAAACAACCACCGGAAACTCCGGTATACTAGCCCTGTGATTCTGGTGCTTTAGGTGTGTTTGTACATCGTGTACATAATCTATAAATACATTACGGGGAAACTACCTGGTTATAAATAGCTTTTGTTAACAGTTCTATAGAATTTTTTCAATAGTTTGCCAGCCATTCGGTGATCCAATGTCAATTGAGATATCATTCTCCATTTCATAATTACATTCATACTGTTTACTTCACAGCCACGAAAGATTGACAAAAACTTTCTACATCCGAGCACCGAAACTTAAAATTTACCCGCAAAAATCTACAAAAAGCAACCACTAAAATAATAGAAATGTAAAAGACATCCGAGGTAATAACTTAATATACGTATTCTGAATGCGTTCACCATCATTAAATTGATGGATACTTTTAAACACCTTTCTTTCTTCAAAATAGTTATTAAAATTCACTTCCCGTAATGGCTACGAATAATATTGAATAGGTTTTTTGCAATAAGGTTACTCATATAGTTTTATAACTACCAAAGATGATCACATTTAAATACGGAAAAGTGAATCCAAAGAGGATAGTACAGAATTAATATATTAAAGGAAACAAGGACACCGATACTTGAAAAAATGAAGATAAACAATAGGATTCAATTATCTCGTAAGTCTAACGAATATAAAGTAAAGAGTTGAAGGCAAACACAGATTCCCTGGATATCACGAGGTGGACAAGGCCGAGAGGAACAAAATCCATATCGACCGCGCATACTCTCGCATGGCCCTTTATCTAATAGATCAACGGGAGTATAAATCTGTAGTCTGTAATAAAGAACCAACATTAAGAATCCTTTAACAATTGCATGGAAGACGCCCAGTAAGCATTTTGCGCAATACAGGTTGTACTGGCAAACTAGAATACCGTAATTATAACGACCAAGAATTGCAGACCAAAGTTGTATACTCAAAGTCTGGTGTCTTTTCTCAGGATGAGGCACCAGAACGGAGTAAAACAGCCCATTGCCTTCATAAAGAGACGAACAAACGCAAAGAAACACAATCAGAACTGAAATCAAAATTCCAATTTATAGCGAATGGAAGAGTTAGGGCGACCAAAAAGATGGAAGAAAAGGAATGTCTCTGTTTGATAAAAGCAAAATAATCTCCTTATTCCAAGCGTTACGTCGGCATGTCCTCTAATTAACTTATTTAAACCCACATGTATAGAGCGCTTATGTGACATTAGCGGAACAGAAAACTGTGGGTATTGATTTTAGACAAAGTTTGAAAGTATATGCCAATGAATTTTCTGCCTTGAACGAATTAAACATTTGTAAATCATTATTAAAATTTCATAAAAAAATTCAATTTCCAACGTTTTCAAAAGAGGAACAACATGGAGATTTATGCATACATTATAACCAGAATTTTCTGATACATTATTGACAACGTCACCGCAATGGTGGTTTGACCGCTCATATGAGTAAAATATTCTCGAAAAACAAATAATCCCAGATCAATTCATGTATGACAACTGAATCCTTCTGAACGCATAAACATTGTAGCTATACATAGAAAGGAAATTAAAGTAGCAGTACATAGAAAGAAATTAAGTAGCAGTACATGAGAAAGAATAAGTTAGCCAGCTACCAGTAGAAAGAATTAAGCTTAGCACGACAGAGGAATTAAAGTAGCAGACATAGACAAGGAAAAGTTATGCAGTACATAGAAGAAAGGAATTTAGTAAGCAGTACATTGAAAAGAATGCAGTAGCAGTACATAAAAGAATATGTAGCTGATGACGGACTCGTTGCTTGAACACTAGCACTGATACAGACATAGAAAGGGGGAATACGATGCGATGCTCCAAATAATTACACGTCTGTTGCCTACATTTATAATCTTTGAATCCTTTGCCCTTCAAGTACTTCACCTTGACACCTGACACTTATTTAGACGACCAATCCAACTTATGGAACCGTCATACTCCTCAATAGGACGCCATCATATACTGATAAATGGCAAGACCCAAGACATCTGATTTGACTTTTCAATGCAGGTGAATTTACGTTTGCGGAACAGAAGAATCACACGAAAGCTAAATCTTAAAAAAGGGGAAGGTAAGACAGAAACCTTTTCGCCTCCAAATACTCTGTCAACCCATGCGTCTTTATGTGTACTTACATTCTGCAAAAAGTTTGAGAGATACTTCTACCGTTGGGCGATGACTTTCGAAAATATATCTTCATGATAACAACATATAGAAGTACTTTGACCTTGCTCTTGCACAGAATCTTGCATGACAGGGCATTATTGTCAAATAAAAACATACAAAACCTTATCGTGTTCGAATTTGGGGTTCAAAGGTCAAGCACACTGACATTGAGGTAGCAAGATAATTTCTAGGCTCTAACATTATCCATTCAACTAGTGAGCACCCTTCTCTTCCCTTTTCTTTTTCTCCTCTCTTTTTTCTTTCTCTTTTTTTCCCCTCCCTCTCTCTCCTTCTTTCTCTTCTCTTTCTTCTCTTTTTTTTCTTTCTCTCGTCCTTTTCTTCTTTCCTCTTTCTTTTTTCTTTCTTCCTGTTTTTTCCTTTCTCTTTCTTTCTTCTTCCTTCCTTTTCTTTTCCTTTTTTCCTTTCTCTCTGTTTTTCTTCCCTCTCTCTTTTCGTTCTTTCTTTTTCTCTTTCTTTCTTTTCTTTCCCTCTCTTTTTCTTTTCTTTTCCTTCTTCTTTTCTTCTTTTTCTTCTCATCGTTTCTTTCTTTCTTCCCTTCTTTTTTCCTTTCCTTGTTTTTTCTTCCCTTTTTTTCTCCTTCTTCTTTCCTCTTTCCTTCTCCTCTTCTTTTTCTTTTTCTTTTCTCTTTTTTCCTTTTCTTCTCCCTTTCCCTTTTCTCTTTCCTTCATTTTTTTTCTTCTCTCTTCTCTTTCTTCCTCTCTTTTTCTTCTTCTCTCGTTCCTTTCCTTTTTCTTTCTTCTCTTTTTTTCTTTCCTTTTTCTTTCTTCTTTTTCCTTTCTTCTCTTCTTCTTTTTTCTTTTCTCTTTCTGTCTTTGTTTTTCCTCTTTCTTCTTTTTCTCCTTCTGTCTCCTTTGTCTTTTCTTTGTTCTTCCTCGTCGTCCGTTCTGCCTCTCCCTCCTCTCGGGTCCGCCTCCTGCTTTTCCTCTGCCAATAGATAAAGCTAGCACATGGACTAACGCATGGACAAAAAAGGCCTAGCAAGTGTGGCTAGGAGGATCAAAGGCAAGCACACTAAAACGAAATAAAGCAAATAAGGAGTAGTTGTCCGGCTCCGGCAGGAGCCGGAAACCTAGACACCATAAGTCAAGAACAGATATGGATAACAGGGACGAAGAGGTCCCTAACGAATATTAGACGAGTGCAAAAGGTCAAGTAAGCGCAGACATCGAAATTGAGCACCAAAGATTGTGCCGCCCCCATCGAAGCCACGCAGCCTGCTGCGGGGTAGAGGCGACCGTATCAGACACGGACACCCATGGCCGAAGAGTGCCCGTAGCGAAGGGGACAAAAGGCATAGGAGGGGGGTAAGCGCACGAACAGTGGAAGTAGCAAAGAGGTCGTCATGGTAAAATCAGGTAATTGATAACATGAAGAAAAGAGGCCATGAGGTATGGAAAGGCGAAGGCAAAAAGTGAGAGGCGTAGTGAAACTATTGGACGCACGTGACGGGCGAGGCCGGGACCGCGGGTGAAACCGGGGGAACAGAATGAGCAAAGTGAAGGCCAGGGTGGGAAAGAAGGAGCAAAAAAGGCTAAAAAGAGAAAAAATGTACCCTATCAGACGTATCGCGTACTATTGATCGACGGGTAAACGGTGTTTCTGAGGACTAGGGCCGCCATAAAAGGCGAACGTAGATTGACCAGTTATCAGCGGTCAAACACTCGAAGGGTCGGAATAGTTCGTGTAATAAACTGAGCTCTTTTTTATCTTGAGGGATGGGTATGGGAAAGGGAATTAGGAACGATAATCTCAGATAAACAATGTTAACTTCGCCTAATTTGACTACCAAATGATGAATTAGGAGGGCCATGATGTGGCTTACAGGGCTATTGGTCACGCTTTCATCGGGTCAAAAGTAAGCGATAGATATTGTCCCCATGCAAGTAGTGAAGTTAGAAGTAACTAAAGGGTGTGGGTGACGTCATGGCGGGGAGTCGTCCTCATAGTGATGTGTTAGATACCCAACTCGTGGGGGTAGGCATGGCCAACTTGCGCTGATACAGAAGGAAGTCACCGAAGTGGGGTTAGAAAGGATAGCTTTTGCATGATGGTTGCACTTTGCGCAGGGTCAGGGTGAAAACTATACCGCCGTTGTTCAATGTAGAATCGAACAATCAGCCTGAGCGACCCACTAACGGACATGTCGTGGCTCAAAATGGATAACTTATGGGAAAGGTGTTTGCTCGCTCCGCTGACAGCGGTAAATTGATGAACCAAGGAAGGTTGCAAAGAACAGTAGGTCTTTCTCGTCCAAAACGACTGAAGGAGTGAGTAGAAACGGATGAGCTGGGGAGACCACAAGGCAGGGGTAGGCGAGACACGTAGGAAAAGAAAAGGAGGAACTACCACGTCCCGGACATGGACAAAACGATGAAACAATAACTCTGTGAAGGTCTGAATCATCGAGATATGGGAAAACGCGTCACTAGAAGCAATACAAAGTAGTTATATCGCCGCTGGGAATATTTAACAAATAAAAACCTATCTTGAACTGCTCAACTTGAAAAATATAGAATTATTTAATAAGATTCATGAGAATAGATACGAATGTGTAGATTAGTTTAGTTATACCGAAAGCTTGAAGCAGCGCTATGTACGTGGAAGATGCAGAAGAAAAGAGAAAGAACGAACAATAATGCCAAGCCGGATGGAGAAGTACTGGGTGAAGGTTTCTGACAACGGATGGAGGGTCTCGGCCACACGACGGATAACGCAGCCGAAACGAACCTAGGAGAGAGGGTGTGAATGATCTGATTAGTTGAGGAAAGTTGGTGGCGGTGTGGACAAGGAGGTTAAATAGGGCAATAAGTTTACTACGCCGTGAAATTGTATCAAACGGACACAAACAAGTGGTGTAAAGCGGTATTTCACTTGCGAGATTCATATATACGAAGGGGATTTTGACGGGGGTAAATGAAAAGTGAACAAAAGACACACGTAATGCTGTGCACACAACTCAGAGAAAGCAAGGGCGCAACAGGTAAACTGAGGTGTAATCTGCAAATGCGGAACACGTAAGCCACGTGAGGTGGAATTGAATAAGATCAGTAAAATGTAGTTAGGAATATATAAAGAAAGGAATACAAGCCATGTAACGCCGAACAATCAAGTCACTCACACTGGTGGCGACAGATACAGCATGAACAGTGTAACACCCTTAGAAGAAACTACAACACGTATTGAAGAAGACAAGACGCTCCAACGACCTTCCACCCTCGAGTGGAACCCATAGACTTTATCTGCACCGTCGCCCAAAAAAGGAGGAAATTGCGCGCGTGTGTCGCACCTTCCACGTTCGCACGGTTAGGGGAGAGAGCAGAGGATGATGGACATATATTGGATCCCACAAATGGTTGTGTGGGGTTCCAAGAACTGTGGTTGATGTGATGTGGATCCGCTCAGTGTATGGGAATGAGTGAGCGGAATGAGGGCTTAAAGTGCAATGGAGGGTCCGAACCCAAAATGATCAAGGGGGTATGCGTCAAAGCACACAGTGTGTAGTGTGTATAGACACCGCATGGGGACGTCTAGGCGCGTATAGGATAGTTGAGGCAGGGGACTGGGGGTCAAGGGACAGATGGAGGGCCCAAGGGCCGCAAAACTTTTCGCGATGCTCTCAGTTGGTGTATTTCTATGTGTTTTAGCGGGTCCCGGCCAGCTCGGAGAGATATTGGACTGCATATGAAGAGCGGGGGCGCGGTGCGACTATTGCCGCGTATTTATATTATTTATATTGTCAAGATCGTGGAGGTTTACTTTCAACCCTTCCCAAAATAAAATGTTACCATGAGTTGTGCACTCAGATTCTCGGCGTTCACATCGTACTCTACGAATTGGCAGGTTGCTATTGTGTGTAAGAGATAACTATAGTTGTAGACTAATAATATATGGTAGTGATAATTTCAATTTATCCCGTATAAATACTCTGATTATTTACGCGAGTGAAATAATAAATATAAATTTTGCAACAGACACCCCTATACCATCTCTGGGATTCCGTGAAGTGTTTGGGTGACAGCCCAAGTATTGTCGGAAGGCCTATCCGTTGAATTATACAGGACTGTGTATTTCCCACGTTCGTATCGATCATTCTTTGCATTTCTGATACTCCAGCTTACTAACGTAATAGGTACCGTCCATTAGTAGAAAACAACCGACATTCTCATAACTAGCGAGCTACCAACCATTTCAAATACTCAGTTTGCTTCATTATTCGAAGAGTGATCAGTATATATCCTTACAACAAATCCGACAACTCACTATCCACTTTAAGCTATTATGAAATGAGCGCAAACAAGAGGTGAATTCAGTGTAATTCATAATAGCTCTATTACAGACAATAGAAAATAAGCTATATCAAATTCTTTCGGTAAATACCCCCGAGGTGTTGTGAGTCATTATTCCCGACAGTATCAAATTTCCCTCACAATATTCTATACTATCGTGGGTAGTTATGTATCCACCCGAATCTCAAGGTCGGCTGATACTGAACACTATCAGAATTCTCTATACTCGTAGGCAATTTCTCTTGATCTTGATAACTATAATTGAGAAAGACAGTACGTTTATAGTTGCCTAGCCTGTCAGGAACACGAATGGGTCATTTAACCCAATCTAGATATTTCGTAATATCCCCGATGCTATAGATTCTTCTCTCGCGCTATCGATTTTTATAGCCACTATTCGTGCAATATAACCCTAGTCTGAGGATTCACCATCGTTCTGCTATAATGTAACTGTTGACCGATCGAATATCCTCTTGGACATTTTCAATATGGAAAGCTCGATATTATTCTTAGACAGCGGCTCTCAGATACGGCTTCTCACCTCTTTAGCTGGTCATTAAATTACTAATAATTCACTTTTTACAAAATCTACTGAAATCCAATACCATCAAAACATGCCCTACAATTAACAAACTCCAAAACACTGACATCATTGTCCATGAGATAATTTATATAATAAATTTGCATAAGAAAATACAAATATTTATAATACAGATAATTAAACCTTTCAATAATCAGTGTAGAATGCTAACGTAGCAGTTCATCTTGTCATTGATATCTACGTACTCGCCAGCTTATCCTATACGTTCTCGCCTATGTCAGCACTCTAAACATACAACACGAGTTATAGAGATATAGGAGATATTATGAAGACATATACAGCTCAAGTGAGCTTCTAATGAACAAATAAAGGCTAGTTTTAGGGCAATACTACAATTATTTGGTTCAATAAAATCAAAACTTGTGCTATTCGTTTTCCAATATTTTAGGATTGTTTATCAATGCAAAAACAAAAATAGAAAAGTTTCAAATGAGAGGGGTAGCAATAACTTTCTAGCAATAAGTACATAAATACGTACAAATATAGAGAGATTCTCCTCATAACGATGTCTCTTTCATAACTCAAGTTATATTATTTATAATCTATCTCCCAACTTACGTCACCAGAGACGCATTGGTCAAAAATAAATTAGACTCCTCGTCTATTACTAAGCAACGATATCTATTAATCTAGATAACCAAGATAAACAAAGAGGAAGTGACACCTTCGACTCAAGAGCGCTCTCTGTACACTTTCTTGTACAAGATCTCCCTCTCAGTGATATCTATTCAGCCAATTTGACTCTTTACCAAAAACATGAGTACAATCTACAGTAACTTTTTTATAGTGCAATTTTTGAGTAGTGACCCAGTTATTTTACTTAAAAAATACAGGATACATCATCAATTACGTTTGACATTCAGTTAATTGCGATACCACTTGTTGGACCTTAGTCCTAGAGTAAAACTCTCAACAATATTGGTTTAACCTATACAATTTAAAGAATTTTTGTTTTAAATGAATAAGAACATGTTTATAAGCTAGGATTTAAGGCAAACCATCTCTCTATCTCTCACCGTTATGCTGTTGCGTTCTGTATATATCTCTTAGAGTTTTCTTACAATTTGACACATTTTAATGTTGCCCACAACAATGATATATGTATTGAGAGAAGTGTAATAGTAACTCTCTAGGAAGCTAGTTTTAATACCAGAGATAAATGGCGAATATATATACGCGTTGCCGCTGACACTAACTATAGATAATAAAACTAGAGGATGAAGATGTAGAGTGAATCTGAAAACCACCCTGGGAATAGCCGATCAATGAGTGCTATATTTTCAAGCATACTCTAGGAGCACGAGCTAAATTGACCTTTTTGACGAACTTAGGTGATCGCGTCACAGAGAGAAAGACTGCGATACGTGACATAATAGCGTAAACACTGTTACTTTCTCGTCCCCTACATGAGTTATTAAGCGTTGCACCCGAATTATACTAATTATGCCATCAGTATATAAGTACGAAAATTATTTGTACTGGGTTTAGCTAAAATGCATGAGTTGCCAATTAAGAATTATGGTAGTGAGCTACAGTCTAAGTAATAAGTCTCTGAGAGATATTGTATTGCCTCTATATACCTAGATACTATACGCTTTTCTCCTGAAGAAAAACACATGAATGATTTGATCCGTATATTCATTTTCAGATAGTGCTTGACCTAAAATTTCAATTTGTCTACAATTATTAAGTAACCAAAATATAAAATTTCTGATTTAGCGTGAGAAAAATTAATTGTTCAAAAATTTATTCCATGATCGACTATTATCCCATTGCAATTATCATATCGCTTATTGCGTCAACATCATTATTCATTGACTTTTGTCGATTTATTCCGATTTACAATGTGAGCCTCGTCTGATGTACGATTTATATAACACGAGTATGCCATTCCATTAATCTTTTCTATCGAAACATAAACTCTCTCTCTCTTATAGTCATCTAAGTCACAACTAGGGTATGAGCTGAACCTATACCTTCGCACGAAACTTTCACAAAAATATATACGAAACTACAGACACATGATCGCATAGAAAAAGTTATTGCTCTTGTATGTATAGTTATCAAGTTGGACAATTTATAAATACCGGATCATATGTTCCAAATTGCGCTGTGTTCGTACGACAAGAAAATAGCGACACAAACAAGAGTCAATCATAAAAGTTAATATCATGACATCGATTACATCTAGAGTCTATATATATTAAATAACAATTAGGCATGAGATTATTTTCGAAAAAGCGCATTATCATATAACGCGCTAATACAATTCTAAAATCACATATAGGTGCAGGCAGGATGGGAATAACCTTCAACTCAACTTATGGCAGACTAATAAAAATCTGTACGTAACGCATAAAAAATAGCTACCATTTCGCTGTTATAAGTTGTCAATTTCATCCGAAAAACATCGATGGGTATCAATATCTTATGGGGATATATCTCTGATGATATACTAAATTAGGTTACATTGACATCCTTATCTTTTGGTACCTCTCACTGCTGTGTCTCCACAGAATTTTATGATATCTTTGAATCATTGAGTTTTGATTTATATAAGCTTATCTTGTGTTATGGCCCACCCGTTGAATATTTACAAACTCAACGTTATATGTATACATCAATACAATTTCCGCGTGACGGGTTGAAAAATTTTCATGGCCATGTTGCAGGCACTACACGTAGCCTTGCAGCTGGAGTGCGCTAGTTCTCCCGATACTCACATTCTGCATGTGCTCAACCTGACGCTACTCGCTATATCTTACGGCTGCGTTCTATCTCCAGAAATTGACTCCCTAGCTTCGCCACATTTCATGCGCCTTCATAGTAACCTAATAAATTACCGAGAATTCACCAGTCTCCTGAGGACGAAACTATGTCTAACCCTCTCCTCGTTTTTGTGGTGAAATACAACACGTGAGGCAAGTCTATACGACATATTTCAATTTCATAAGAATTTAATTAACGAGACTAGAATGTCTATATCTAAAGGGGAATTCATAATATACATAGTTATACAAGACACTATATGAATAAGGGCATAACAGTAATTTTGAAAAGCTAAATGACGATATATAGTGTATGCAGTTTACTCTATGCATCTATTCTGACTTTGCAAATAAAGCGTGTCGCTCCTCTAGAATATCAGCTTCACTCAGTTGTTCATACATAGTGTGTTGTATTGTTCATCGAGATGATAGAAGTGCTGAATATCTCTCAGTGAAATTAGTCGGATACTCTAAAAGTAAGTATAGTAATTTATATCTACAAGGTCAACAGTGTTGTTACACTCTAAGTTACTGTTTGAAAGTTCTAGGCACAAAAATAGAAAATAGTAATCAGTTAACAATGATGTAAATATACCGAAAGCAAAACAGACTTAACAGTTCTGATAAATTATTTTGGAGCAAATCCAGTCACATTGATCATTTAAATACGACTCTCCAGGGCCTCTGATTGTCCTCTGCTATACTGGATACCATTAAATGCTTGAGACTCCACGACAGTTGAAGTTTTTCACGAGTTCTACGACGGTCCTGTCATATCATAGCTATATATATTTCCAATGTGTTCTATTGCTGCACTAAAGTGACTTTCAAGTTACTAGCTACTAAATCTATGCTAGACTCTTTCTAGCGCTCGCACATATCTTATAGATGCGCGCGATATTACTCTATATAACTGCGAATCCTTTCCTATGTACTGCTACTAGTAAATTCCTTTCTCTAGGTCGAGTTGTAATGTCTTACCTTTGAAATTCCTTTTTCCTTTTTATCTAATGTTGATGATGTCTACTGAATATATTCTCCCGTTATATTGTACTGCTACTAGTGAATTCCCATTTTTAGGGTCGAGCTCACAAAGGTATGATGAGTGAGCTTCACGCAACGGTTCGTTCGAGTAAAAGTTAGTGTGTAACTTTATTCAATAGATTATGATGATTAATTGTCATTATCTCCACAAGGAAACGTAGATTTGCACTTATATGAAGCACGCGTCAATACTAGTGCACTCCGAAAACTGCCCGCATATCAGTACAAGTCTACACGTGAGAAAATAATACAATCGACCCCGTCGGAGTGACACGTTGGTTCGTTACTATTACTCTCTCTCTCTCTCATTGCCGCTTGAGACTAAATTCGTATCAATGCATCCGATAGTATGCGGCCTCGATATCCCTATTGATACGGTATGACTGGAAGAACTGAAATTTGTTTTACTATGTGAAATTTCAATGCAGCAGGAAATGCTGTCGGTGAACACTTTATATTTTGCTATAGGTTAAAATAGATATCATGAATATAAGATAGTTACAAGATGGTTCTTAACTTTCCTTCAAAAGGTGGCATAAAGGAATTTAAGACTTTGTAAATGGCATATATTCTTTTCATTTCGTCGAAGACCAACTTGCTACTTGAGTATATGACTCTATCATTATTACTCCCATCCTTATCTTCGTGTGCTCTGATCGAAAGCTCCCTTCAAAGATATTTCAAATAATCTATGATGCATAATCAATATTGATTTATACAAACCAAGATTGCAGTTATAATCGTTTATCTTACTTGCTCCCTGTAACTTTGATTGTGTTACATGTGTAAAAATAAATACTAGAAGTGGTTTAGCAGGGGAAATACGTGCCCTTGCCGCATACGTATATCGTATACGCTATTGTAGCAATAAGGAAGATATTTTTGATTTTATAAAACAGATTGTATAACCATTCTTTCAATGTACCTATCGATCCAAATGTGACTAGCCCTATAAATTACACAGTACTCACGCTATGAAATCGGAATATATTTATGGAATCTATGATGATTCTCTGGAGACTCATTAGTATGATTAGTCTATGTCATTATGAATTGTCACTGTTTCTAATATTGAGTTAATCTTTCACAAAATTATGGTTCTCGAAGGTACAATAAATAAATGAGTCTCTCAATTTACCATTGCGCGTCTGATCTTAGCAATATTCCTCTAATTCTTGAAACGACTATAAACTAATATACGCAAATAAGTTCATAAACACCACTATTGGTTGTTGGCATTATAAACAGTATCTAGTAATGGTCCTGTTGTAATTTATCTTTCCACA
>CAJDSM010151519.1:0-11704 GCA_903981925.1 Ostrea lurida
ACAAGAGGAAGGATTTTCCATTCTGACACAAAACAATCACAAGCAGTGTGTTGTTGGATTATTTGGAAGAATCGTTTCAAAAAAATGAGTCATTAATCAATTTACAGGTTGAGTTGCTTGTATACATGACATTGGTGAGAACTCAATGGTTTATCATTTTTTCACAAATGATCCAATGTATCAGTGGCATTATTATTTGCAACAGTTAAACCTTGTACTAACTTTCGAAAAGAACTGTTTGAGTAGTACATATAACAATGAGTGTAACTATAATGCTCTTGGTTGGTACACGGGAAACAGATTTCAGGTGTTCAGAAGATAATTATTTACCATTTGATTTGACACTTCATTCAGAGAAGCCATAATTGCTTGATGTATGAAAGTAGGTTGGTCCCAGTTATACTGCCTTGTGTCAGCCTGCGGTGAGGTTGTTAGTATTATATGTTAAAGTTTGTGTTTTCTCAATACTTCATATCTGTTAGGCATAAATTCAAATTTAATTTTGTAATCTTGTAAATTCTTTTTACTAATAGCTCCATAAATGTTACTCACGGGTACTCAGTTGCGATTATAAGTTGTTTACCAAAGCGTTTAGAGATTTACAACAAGCACCTATAAATACTATTTTGTAGAAAAAAAACATATTTGGAGCGAAAGTAGCAAAGGTAGACAGGTTGCGTTACATATTAGAAGTATATAATTAATAGGGCGGGTAATATGGGTCTTCAGTATATCGTCTCTGGTTCCTCCACTGAAACACAACGTGGAATACATTATGTAGCCTGATCTGACATTTCTCTCTTTACTCGCTTTCGTTTGATATCAGAACTTATCAGATTGGTATAAGCTTATTCGGATACAAATTACTTTCCCTGATCTTTTATAACTTCGGGATACATATTAAATCTTGGCATACGGCCTCACTATGGTAAAGGTACATATCGTCAATGCTGTTGGATAGAGCTCCTCAACCAACAAAACTCAAATTTGGTGTCACGTGCTTAGTAACTCATAGTGGTTAATAGTGGTGAATAGTAGGACAGTGGCTCTGACTAGCTGTTATGTCTAATCCTTATAATGATTAAAAGTGCATACCATAGGTATAACATCAATCTCGGCTATATTATAATAGGGTAGCCCACTGCTATTCAAATGACGCGTCGACTGATCTTTTTTTGCGCAAGATTGTGATAGCCTATAACATTTACACTCAGTGAGTTTTTATTTGTAAGGTAGCGGAGCTTGTATTTTCTATTGCTCATTTCGTGCCCAAGCCATCATAACATCTCTTACATACTGTGTGAATTCACTCTCTCGGGATCATTTTAGTGTCTTTTCACTATTCATATATACCTGTCTGTTTGCTGACTGAGATTTGTTTGTAATTCACATGCTCTAGGGATACAGAACATCGTCGGCTAATTGAAGCCCAATATCAATGTCAATCTTCAACCTTAAGGTTAGTATTTCAAGAACTCGCCTTTCACGTTGAAACCTGATTCGCTTATTTCGCGAATGGTTTTTAGTCGGGCGCAAAGGTTATATAATTAATAAGCTATAGAACATATTCCCAACTACAGGAGTCCTGCGCCCCCACAGGTGAGCTTTGTTATAGAGAACTACGGAGTCAAGTAGGAGGAAGATCCGCATTACACTTTTCCGCTCGGCCAATAACAGTAGTAAAATTTCTTGCCATCTGAGTTTAAGATCATTTAGAACCCATTTTGAGTCATATTGTCACAAAGATTGCCAAGCGTGTCAACACGCAGTTATAGATGAAGAGGTAAATCAGCAAAAGGATAAGTAGACTAGCTAACTCAGTCAAAAACACCTGTGTCTTGAAGAGGAGAGCTTCTGTACAATACTATGTGGCCGTTGACTAGTTCGTTATTATTGCGAGCTTTAGTTAAATATCACGGGAATGTGAGCCGTATTGGAAGAAAAACTAATTAGGTTTAGAACTTTCTGGATATCATCAGCGAGTTATTTTTTTCAAGAACATGTTGGAGCCCTATCTTTTAAAAGTCTTTTTCATTTGTCTGGTTAGAGTAATGTATATTCAGTGTAGGGGCTCCCTAGAGAGAGTTCGCACTGGATTATTAGTTATTACTTATATAGACAAATGCAACTAAGGTCATAAAAGGTGCCCTACCGTTATGGAAGATTTCCCTTCTGCATATACTGTAATAAAGGAGTAAAATAATGATTCAGAAATAAAGGAAATTGGCAAGCGGTTCGATATAGGGTTTTTCTAAAGGGCGATAGAAATATTATTAATTCGCTAAAATATTAACATTAACTGTAATTAGTTTTATTCATTACGAAAAATATAATACGAATACATATCATTTTAATTTTTAATTATAACATTGACTTTCGTTCATTCAATGTTATTCTTCGACTCAGCGTTGTTGGCTTAATACTTGATTTCGGCCAGTCATCTTATAGTACTGGCTCTACTAATAGGATATTCCTCATATTACTCTAATAGTTATCTAATTTACCCTTTCTCCTTCGGATTTATCACCGTGAGGGCACTGGAACTTCGATGTATTAGGAAATAGTTACTGGGTCTTTTTGCTTAAGTCACGAACGGATTGGATTTCAAGGAGATATTTGCTTGGCGTATTAAACCATATGAATATTGGAGACATCGAGTAAAATCGTGTCACTGATAGATGCTTGACGCTCAGTTTTCAGGTCAGAACTATTACGGGCCTCACTAATCTCAGCACGTCTGGCTTTATGTGACTTTCTAATGTGATGCCGTTTGACAATAACATGGTTTTCATTTGTTTTCGTGAGAACATACAACTGACCATTAGTACTCTCTGTGTGTGGTATGTTTTGACAAAAATTAATGACTAAGATTAGTATAATAAAAAACAGTGATGAGGAAGTACAGAATTTCTGCTTGCTATGAGCTTAAAAATATGAAGAACTATCATAATTTTCTTGACTAACACATCCTGAAGAACCTTAAAGTGATATTTATGTATATTTGTTGTTTAACTCTCACGGTATTTCTTATAAACTGTCTGAGTCGGTAGAGTTAGCGACCATTTCTAGATATTGCTTACATTATTTTCGTCTTGTATACATTTAAAATAAATTCCGGTCAATTCACATTGTTGCATTGATACTAAAGGGATATAGAGGATTTTAGATGGGTAATTTTCGACACAAGTAATAATACTTATCACTTAGTTACAAGTCTAAAGTTGCTGCTTATAAATAGTTACGCAAATAAGATTGATCTCAGGTTTCGAAAGTAATTTATCCATAAGAACTGATTGTTCTAAGAAAATATAAGATGGGATATAGGATTGCGATTACGTAAAATCTTGGGGAGTAACACGATGGTATAATATGTTGAAATGGTTGTTTAGGATATGTCGAAGAGGATAAAATACTCAATATGTTACTTCAAGAAGCATCGGACAATTTATTCAATGCTTTCTCTGCAATACTTATATTTGATACTATACTATGTAGTAATAGAGAATTTATCGTTCTTATGTTGTGTAATTTATTATTGACAATTAGCAATTCACAATATAGGTTTTGTTTTTACTTTTATTTTGGTAGTCTTGATGCTTCAATAATTAAACTTCGATACTACTGATCTAGTAGCACTCGCATAGTATGAATATAGGCATATGTTGATTGGCTCCCGTGTTGGATGCGAGCAGGACTGATATTTTGGGTATATAAATGCTACTATCAATGTGGCAATGGCGAACGTTTACATTTATAGATTTTACACTGTTTCTCGTCGTAATAACAGAAAATTACGTGCCTGATCACATTTGTTGAATTAGTTAGCGACTGTATTGATAAAGCGGCCGTGCACATCGCAATTAATATGACTAATGAATGAGAACTACGTGGCTATACAGAATCATCATGCGTCGATTAAAAAAAATGATGTGTCGTGTTTATCAAGATACCTCTTTTTGATAAATTTATATATTATTTCACAAACTTTATTGTAGTGTATTATCAAAGCAGACGATAGTAATTTCCGAGTGAACTCACACTCATTAGATTGGACCCGCACTTTTTATCAACGCTGAGGGAAAACGAACCCTTTCTCAGACCAATAGATAGGTTAGAAACAAATCCAAATGCGACAATGATCACCATATTATATTTATTCTTGTTTTAAATAATCACTAATTAATCGATTAAGTTTGCGACTATTAAGTAAGACAGGTACTTCAGGTGTGATAAAGATATTAGATGTTAGATAAACGCTATAATAGTTGTGAATACTAAACAAAAAACAAGTGTCTACCAATTGAAACTAAGGGCAGACAATTTAATGGCAGCCTAAAAATCAAGTCGATTAAACTTCACTGCATATTTCGGAAATTTCAAATTTAATATAGTGATATAATCGGTGTTGAAATACTTAGCTTTTGACACAAATAAACTTGATAGCAAATTCTTAAAGCTCATTTTTATTTCTTTCTGATATGAGTAAAATATAAACTAGCTGAATAAATTTTTTTAGTCAACTCGATGATAAAACTTCTCTATGAGTGATGAGCATGCGGAATCATCCCCCATATTTGGTTCACAAGATTATATGAGATAATCTATATATCATTATTCTTTTCTTGGGTAGAATCGGTGGAGGGTATTGTATCGAATCCACGAACCAGCAATCATATTGATTCACTCATCAGGACCTTTTCAGACTGGTGAGATGGTTTACACATAGATTAGCAGTCGAGGCGATACGATCAATGGCAGCTGAATTTTAACGCTAGAGAACAGCATTGAGCTTTACTTCTTGAATTTAGAGTGATTCTTCATTCTCAATGAGGAAATGTATACAGGAAGTATAGACAAGCTATTAGACTGGGTACGCTTTTAATCGAAATCATATATTTTTTATGGCAAGGCTTATGGATCCGACTTTCTCTCTTTGATATGGATCGCAGAGATTCAATTTATATCTTAACAAGTTAAAACAGTGAATTGTCAAATCGTTGATGCAATAATAACATCTAGCGACTAGGGTAGTTTGGGAGATTGTTTAAAGCACATAGTCTGGCAAGCGCGGCTCCCAAATTTGTTTCAATCCTCGCAAGAGGCCAAATCTTAGCAGCAGAATTGTCTGTGTGGATTGTTAACCTATATTGACGCTATTTGACTCTTTTCTGGGGAGAAGAATCCAGGTTCTTACACCAATCGCTGGGCCTCTTTCATCTGGATTCTCATTTATCATTTCGATCACCCAGAGCGGCCATGTATTAATTAGATGTTCAAAAATCTGGGAATAAGAGAGATAGTTAGTTCGCAAGAATCTGCTATCGCACTCCTCTAGTCCTGCATATGGATAGAATTTCGCTTTCGAGAACTCTGGTTGGTATAGTATTGGATAATCTCTAAAAGATCATAATGAACGACAACTGTATTTATAGTATGACGACCCGGTATGATTCAGGTACAAAGCCTTCCAATGACTAGGTTTCTCCCTAGAGAAGAAGTTATTGGATACATCTATTTTTATACTCTATACGAGAGCTTGTGACTTAATATTACAAAGGCGTTAGTAAATCATAGAAATTTAAATTTAACTAAATTTCTATTAAATCTTCTAGTAAATTTAGCTTAAGTTAAGCTTAAATTTAAGTAGTGCATAACATCTTTTAAAAGATTACTCTCTTTTTCTATGCTTGACAGTCGAGTATTATCATAATATTGGCCGGGCTTTCTGGGTCATCATCAATATACATCGACGAAGTCTCGTGTTAAATTTAGAATGGACACATGAGTGTCATAAAAAAGGCAGCAATAACTTACGAGTCGAGCGGTATGGGCCAGTTCTTTGCGGAATAATTTTAAAGATCTTATTTGGTGCCCTAGTTTCTAGTGAGGATATATTCTTGACACTGATCTGACTTAATTAATCAAATCTCAGTCATACAATGGTGAATCCAATAATTTCGAGATTTACCAACGTAACAATCATCTGTCACAATGATAATACATCCAGATCGTACTTAGCTGGGTGCATATTATATTGTATAGTACTTTCTTGTCATTTTGACCTAGCAGAGGATTCAGTAATCGACTCATTATCTTTTGGAGGTTATAGTGGATGATAACACAGTAGGTTTCAAGCTACTGCCCTGGCGTTTGATGACAATCTATAGTGTATACATATGCGTTTGTGTGTGGATGATTATTGAGATAATCATCTGTACACAATCTATGTTTGCCTCCTAGTGGGTTCATACTTAAGTTTCTAGAGGAATACAACTGAGTCATGAGGTAATTCTGTAAATTCTTGTTACGAGAGTTACTCACTCAATCTTCTATAATTTGTACACTAATTCATGAGAGCCATGCGTCTCGAGCATGGAAGTGTGGGTTTGGTTGACTATTTATTTACTTAGTAAGTGTATAGGTACATATATGACATTACTATGGCATTTCTTGAATACTTCTGTTTAATGTTACGCTGTTATAGAATCTTTGTCTGGTGCACACTCTGATTATGTTTATGGCAGCGAATTGACTGGTCGAGAATAGAGCTTGTATTGATCGTGATATTTTTATTTGAGCCACTCATTATCTTCTATTTTATGCTATTACCTTATTTTGTATGATCATATTCTATCTAACGCCTTAATCCACAGGCTCAATAGTATCATCAAACTCGAGTTTTATAGGATGCGAAATTTTACGATTATCTTGGTGAAATCCGCCAATACTTGCGAGTTTAATATTACGCTGACCACTTCCTTACAGCTCTTACGGGCCGTTTGTACATGGTGTAATGTAAATCTTGGCACAGTTTATCGATTGGTACATACTTTATATCTAGTATTAACAAGGTAAAACTAACAACACTCACATGTAGCCGAAACGACAAGGGTGGGTGGAACTCCTAGAAATTGATAAGTATTGGATAAGTAATTTTGCAATAAAGAAATGAGACTGTGATATCAGAGAGATACGCATCAAGATTTTGTCTCATAGCAATTTTTTAAACATTTGTGAGCTAAAGATGTGTATGAGCACGAGACAGTATATTAGAGAACTTTTATTATCTCGAAAATGGTACCTCTTATTGACTGGGAATGACACAAGTAGCAAGTATGTGGACATTACTGATCTTACTGCGTGAAGTGTCGGCATTAACCCATTTACTTTTATTCATTTAGTTCTGAATAAACTTTCGGGAGTCTAGTTATATAATTCTAGATAACGACAACAAACATAGATATGAAATTATATAATCATAACAGTGTATATTTACACGTCCATTGGATAAAGAATGTGCAATGTATTGATATGCAGCTATGAAACATTTTAACCATAAATATTATTTATAGCAATATGATTAAATTGTTTAGAATAGACATTATTGACATCAGAAATAAAATCGTACCTAGCATAGGATTCAATGGTACAGAAAAATTTGAATGGAAGGGATCGAAAACTATTATATGGGGCTGATAAGAGTTTTCTTATCGAGAATATTACAGTATGGCAATATCATTTCATTATCTATCGTACATGACTCCTCATCACATGGGCTAATATCGATAGTATAACAAACTACATCATGTATCATTTGCTGCTTTATGTAACCTGCTCGTAACGTAAAAAGACCTTAGAGGCCCTACTAAAGATAATTTTAATATAAAATGAGCATTGAATATATTTCGGCAAGGTTAACATACCTGGTAAAAACCTTCATTTATAACTTATTTGGAGACTGCTCTCTTGTTAATGCAGCAGAGTTTTGTGTCGAGTGAGGTCAATCTAATAGTGAACTCGTAATAAATTAAACTGGGATTTCATAAGAGCACACACCCAAAAAAGCATTCAACAATTGAAACTAGCTATTAGTCAAATACTATTAGTAAAATATGAATCTTCAATTATTATCTTATTTGCAGGATTCACGGAATTAGAATGCATATTACTGACTGTGTTAGTTCATATTATTATGTTGATTGGTAATCCACTAACACTTAACATTGACACAACAATTTATAAAAACTTACAGATTCTTGAAAAATCTTGTGGGTTATAATCTACAGTGGATGTCATTATTAGATCTTATTCCCTCTGTGATCACAGCTATTAATTTTCAAATCTTGTCAGATGAAACAAATATAAAAATAGGATGAGAAATCTTGATATACACCAAACTTGAGTGTTTCAAAAATTATTCTTGTTACGTATCTTATATATTCCCTAATATACTTTCTAAATCATCTCATTACATGAACTTTTTGAATACGGGAAAATGTGTACGCTCAATTTTTTTGAGCAGCGAGTATTTGTTGTTCGAGTTTTGATTCTATCAATATAGAGATATTAGCTTCAGAGAACGATTGAGGAAATCGGACTTGATACACTTTTGAAAGTCATTATGAGAGTAACATATGCTAATGAATGTATTTTGTTTCCTTAAGGGCTAGAGTGACATAGAGGCACATGGATTAATATTAACATATTCTGTCCCTATACACTCAATATAATTATGATACAGTTAGTTTTGAAATGCTACTTTTACTAACTTAATATATAACTTATGTAACTGTATTGTATAAATGGTGTCTTTAATTCACGTAATGACTTAACATTATTAAGATTACATAAAAGGTAACTAAGATCATTTTTGTATTCTATTATTCTGTCTCTAACTATTTGTTCTTGGATAGCTCACGCTACTTATTATCATATATTAGTAATTTATAAGGTGAGCAACATGGCAAACCAGCTTAAATGTCAGTTAATTCCTTCGTAGAAGCAGGGCACAATGCAACAGTTAATTCTCATTCCACACAGTATGTAACTTATTTCCACACCAGCAGACACATCGACAGTACAACTGTTCATGCACATGAGTATATTGACATTACAACACTTTTCAATTTGTTACTAATATCAAACATGGGTAATCCTGACTCAATCGGTGTCAAAAATTCTCACCCATAAAATTCATTCTAAGTTATTATATCATAATGTCTATTAGATCAATTAGAATCTAGTGCCCGGTTTTAGTTTTGCTTGTACACATACAATTACCAAGGCCCTAAGTTGAAGAATTGAGAAAGAGTCTTTGTCGATCTACATTTTTGTCAATTAGAAGAAGAGGATAGTGATTTGTTCAGGAGTTCAGTCAATGTGTATCATGCTCTTGGTAAGATCAGGGACTCTTATCCTCCACTCTATCATTTCTATCCATTTAACGTACGAATCTTCATAATTCTAAAGGATAGGTGTTAAATTATATGAAGTAATATTCGATCAGCTTTATAGAATATATCTAATTTTACACAAGGATTTTCCTTGTGGGATTCTTATTCCTCGGAATAATTACTGCGCTGTTCATGTGAGTGGGCTCTATTCTAAGTTATTTGCGCTAGGTTCTTCCGCTCATTAACCAATTTCAATTGATGCACATCGAAGATTCCCATCATGGGAACCTAAACATCCACAACTTTTAGCTCCATCAAACTCGTTTTGCCACTGTATACGAGAAAAAGAAGTACGTAAAAAATACTAATGTGATTTGTAATAAAGTCTAGAATAAAATTTAATATATGGACTACGCTAATAATTTGTGTAAGTTCTGTAAAATACGTGGAAGATGTCTAACGGTATCTCAAAGTATATTGAGGGGTTTCAATTGTACTAATTAACAGCATACGTACTGGTGTTCTAATATGTCCCAGACATCTCATTGAACTGACAGTTTATGCAAAACGAACGTATTGCCCCAAAATTGCTTTTTTACAAAAGAGGAGAAGTGGTCATATGACAAAAGATAATAATTAAGCGCTCGAGAAGAATTATAATTCGTGGTTCAGATGTGCAGTTACAAATCACCGTTATTGTCAGTATTGTTCGCTGTATGTCTGAGATCTCTGCTCAATATACAATCGATGTCTGGACGATGCTACTATCGTCTTATATAGTTACTATGAGATTTGCATTAAACTGATATTACTTATTGAAATTTGACGAAATATTCACACCTTGTGATTTTTTACTACTCAGAACAACTATAGAAGTAGTGTTTATTTTTATACATTGTTTCTGAACTTATAACCTCACAATTTTTAAAGCAGAAGTATGTTGTATATAATTCTCATTCTTTAGTATGCATTCCTGAATATCGTCATGTACAGTATTATCGAATCTTATTTGAAGTGATGTAATGTATCTTTCTTCGTTGTCTATAAAAGCGATATAGACATTGAAATTCATATGATATGTAATATTCGCCACGAGCCAACTATTTTAAGTTATGTCTTCCTCATGGCATAGATTATAGTTTCATCGCTCATGGGAAGTGGGAATATCTCGACGTTATAGTCAGTGCCCTAAGCTCAGAGACTACGCCATAATCGACAAAGATTCCTTGCTGACATAACATGTCAAGTTTATTTCAGTGTCAATATAATTGCCGGATTTAAGTGAATTTTTGGTATACTATTAGGAGTTCGTCGTACTGACAAAGACTTTTACATGAATTCATTCATGGAGTTATCTACTAAGAGTAATGTCACATTGCACCTTGCACAACAAAACTGTAGAGACACATTCATAAATTTGTTAGGAACTGGTAAATAGCTGTGAATGAATTGCAACCTTATGAAAGATATATAGATATCTTCTGTTCTGTACCAAACTTCACATAGTCTAATAGTTTTCCTCTTTATAATACTGAGTGGTGAGATTCAAGTTAAATTACTCTTGCATCTGATGTTATGGACATACTGCTATAATCCTCTTTTGATGGAGGATGCGCATTAGGGTTGTAACAAGCCAAGAAATTTTTCTCCGCGACCTCGTCAGCCTCTCTACCAAAGGGGGGGGAGGTGGATCCACAAGCTCGAAACAGGATAGATAATGGATCATATCTCTATCACTAATGCGGCAAGCTGTGCGGACTGTAATTTCTGAGGATGTATTTATGAAAGACAGAGGCTGTAAACACGGCCGAATACCACCCCTGGAATTACTGGTCAAAACAAGGATACTATGAATAAAGGAGATCAAAGTTGCAAACATGAGGTGGCATGGTGCTGCATTGGCGCTGGATTTTATTTCTCTAAATAACTGAAATTTACTGCTTCCGATATTAGAGAATAAGATTCAAATAATACTATCAAATATTATTATCTATCGTGGGTCTCTAACAAAAGTGGGGAACTTTACCAAACTGGGATGCTACTACTACTCTTTATTAATCTGAAAAGATGACAATTGGGTCAGTTTGGGTCAAAAGTGATCAGGTAGAGAATCATAATCATTTGGACGTCCAATAAGCCATATCAAATTGATGCTTCACATTATCAAGTCTTCACAATTCAGAATGTTGTAATGGCATTGACGAGTAATGTTTTAAATTCAGCATTCAATACTCAAGAAATTTATTGTTTTTGTCATAAAACTTCAGATGATTTTCCAATGCATATCGTTTGATACACTAAGCAAATATTAAGTTCAATTATATCATATATATATCATTTTAGAACTAGAGAGGATCTACAAACCTTGATACAACTTCCGGAGCCATCCAGTACGGAGTGCCTACCATCGTCTGTCGCTTAGAGTTATCTCCACTTAGTTGAGCACAGAAGCCAAAATCAGTCAGCTTGACAGACCCATTCATTCCTAATAATACATTGTCACTTTTAATATCCCTATGTATAATACCCTT
>CAJDSM010151541.1:0-10913 GCA_903981925.1 Ostrea lurida
AGTGACTGGCGTACCAAATCTTTCTGAGGGGATGGAGTCATACTCTTCCTGACCTTTCCGTTAGACGATGATATGCCTTTCTCTCAGGCATCGAAAGAATGAGGGCCTGAGTGACTGCAACATGATCTTGCTTTACTATGTCATGATTAAATAATGGCTATCTGTAGTTCCGAGTCTTGAAAGTCATGCACAAGTTTGCTTTCTAGTTTGTAAATTGGCACACACACCGTCATTCAAATGCAACCTATTCAAACAACATGATGAGGAGATCACTGGTCTCAATCCTGGAAGCAAAGAAAAACACGAAAGACCGTGTGTCATACTACCATGCAGTGTTGATTGCATTATTTACTGTTTAGTAAGAGGCACTAATGGCGTCATTCGGTGAGACCGGAAAAAACAAGCCCCGTGTCACACGACCAGCGTGTGCACGATAAAGATCCCCTCCCTGCCAAGGCCTGAGTGCCGAGCCATAGTGCCTATTTGCAGCCCTTCACCGGGCATGGGTGACGTCTCCATATGAGTGAAAATTCTCGGCGTGGACGTAGAAAACAAATAAATATTATACGTTTTACGTCCCACTCCAAATATCTCACTCATATGGCGACGTCACCATTGTCGGCGAAGGGCGCTCCAACAATTTAGGCCTATGCTCGGCATCAGGGCCTTGAGCACGGAGGAGGGATCTTTTTGTGCCACACCTGGCTGTGACACGGGACTCGGTTTTCCGAGTCACATCCGATGACCGCCCCATTCAGTCGCATGAATAGACGTCTGGCTTTGTTTTAAGATGTCAATGGTTATTAAAAGGTATAACTCTTGTAACCAAAGCCACAAGGATCTTAAACCACGGGCAACAAAAGCAACTTCAATGAATCGTTACAGTATGTGTCCTGGGCAACATTCTACGCATGATCAGGATATGCAAAAGTTGATGTGATGAACTATTGGAACCATTTTACACGTACCACCTTGAACCAGGACTAATCATTGCAGCAGTTGCTTTGTCCAGAGCCACTCAATGAATCATTTGAGCAGCAGAACATAAAACTGAGCATGTGTCTTTCTTTTTCGAAAAGGAACTGTGATGAATTGAACGTTCTTGATAATGACCAATCATGTACATTATTTGCTCCTATGATCTTTGCAAAACCATCAAGAATTTATATGTACAGGTTGTGGATGAAGCCACTGTGTGTTAGGATTGGGAATGACTTCCGCCAGTATTAAGGAATAAACTGCTTACGATGCGGTACGTCCGATGCTGAAAGTGTTAGCTCGTTGCAACAGTGTCTTTGTGAATTGGTGTAAAGTGACATTATATAAAGGCTCTGGGAATGAACACACTAGAAATCTGTTGAAAACATCACCTGTAAGAAAACAAACATATCCCTCATTTTCAACTCAAGGCCAGGTAGGAAGGAATTGCTCACACATCATTACGATTATATCTTCCAGAGATGTTCAGTGATCTTAGGAAAGAAAGGAGAAACCCGGTCACATTGACTTTTATTGTTGGGAATCAATTGGGTTGGTATGGCATTATGAGGTAAAATTACAAAAATGTTGCCCAAACATCAATAATTTGGCAAGCTTTGTGTATTTTCAATGGGATGTCATGTTCTTGAAATGTTAAACAGGTAGCAAAGCGGTTATATACTGTGGAGAGGGACATGTATGTTTAGAGATCGTACCTCAGAACATGCCAGTAGTCATGTTGCATTCCAATCTCTAACCCAGAGTTAATCGTTCCCGCTACGCTCCACTTATATGGTGGTTTCAAAATAATGGGCACAAACTGAAATTTTTTATCAGATTTCACATAGGATGAAATAAATTTCTTTGATAATTTTGTTGTATATACATGAAGTCAATAACCAAAAGGGCATTTGTCAATAAAAAATTGAAAAAGTTGCTAAGACTTATTATTATTCTTGGTTTTTACAAAATTTTATAGAAAAGAACTACGGCATAAGCACATTGCATTAAAATATAAAAATCAAATTCCAAAACGATTAATTTCTTTGCAAATGAATGAAGGAACAAAAGTCGTAGTACTTAGACAAAATTTTGTATCTAGTACATTTTCCCGAATTTTTTTTCGATTTTCAGGGGTAACTATTTTACTCTTTTTGTGATGGGGGGTTCAAAAGTGTTTTAGTTTGAAAAATGGTAATAAAAATGAAAATGAACTACTGTCCACGTTAGCATAGATAAACGCCTCAAAAGAAACACAAAATTTTGGGTATTCAAAATCATCAGTCTGAAAGACAAATAGGGCAGTTTTAACCGTAGCCTCCACCCTTTGCTCTCATTTTGTTGCACTCCTGGACAATCAACTTACCAACCGAAATAACGAAACGAATACTGTAATACATTGGAAAATATCTAGGTGGTAAAGCTGTTAGGTTTGTAGATAAAAATTTATGATAGCGAATAAATCTGTATTCAATGTTTGGGTTTGATTTTTTCATGTTTTTTGATCAAATTTGATTAATTACTGTCAAAATACTTCAAGTTTTCTCAAGTAACTTTGTTCAAGTAAAGTTTGTTAGTTGAATAAAAAACTCAGTTTATATACATACGATAGCATTTGATTTGGGTAAGTCCAGACATATACATTGTAAAAAACTATCTAATATTACTGCATACATTCAAACATGTATCACTATTTCTGTATTTAGCACTGTATAATCATGTGTGGTCATTTATCAAACTTTGTCCAGCGTTCTGCAACAATCACTGTAAGCAGTGGGACAAGACATAAAATAAAACTTTATGGGGTATGTGAAAACAAAATTTTTAAAAAAAATAAGCAGAGCAGAAAAACATATTCATCAATTTTGTTTAGAAATTTTATATTAGAAAATTCTAAATACAAACAAAATTGTCAAAACTACTCTAGTCAGTCTTCTTGGTTTTTTTTTTAAATAAAGTTGCAAATTAGTGGATATAGATCACTTTTCCATCATAAAATGCATTGTTTTTTAATGTTCGAAATACTGAAAACAAATTATCTATAACTTCAGCATATGTGTCCATCTTTCTGTTCTTATGCATGCATAAAGGACATATCCTCTTTTACATGTACTTGTGCACTCCTGACACATTTTCATACAGCCAATTGTATGGAATTATGTGGTTATTGGATAGGTATATATTTACTAATAACTCACATATTAGTGTTTTTAGACTCAAGTTTTTATATTTTTCTAGTAAATTAAAATGTCTGTAATAAGCAGTTTGAGAAATTCATATCAAAATAACCTCATCACATTTTTTTTTTTTACTGAAAACATCTGCAAGTAGTTTAGATTAATATTATTAATATAAAACATATAAAATTTAAAAATTTAATGATAAAAACTAAACCAAAGAAGTATTAACAAAGGTTGCACTCCTAATAGAAAGATAGCTCTGTGGGCAAAAATTACAACTTTTTTCTTCTTCCTCTCAAAAATAATGTTTCTAGCTGCCTCTTTGAAAACAATAAAGAAAAAGATATCATTAGTATAAAGCTGATTACATGTGGCCAGTCAAAAGTCAAAATGTTGCCTCACTGACCATGAGGCGCGTATGCTCAAATTAAAATACTTCTAAGTGAATTTTCCATGGATGCCAAGCAGTTACTTTTTACTTATTCAACAAGAAGAATATTGCTTTAAAAGTTTTAGCTCTTTTGTACGTTCAATTTGATATTATTAATTCAAGACACTTTTTTGACAATTGGTCATTTTTTGTGTTGCACTCCGACATGGTGGTACTACAAATTTTGAGCTTGAATTCGCCATATTCTAGCCAAAGGTTCATCATTCTTTGACATTTAAAAGTATATAGATTGAAGATTTATTAACAATAGTATCTTGTTTAATATAGATCTTTTTTGTTCCGATATACAGAATTGTTTGAAAAAAGATCAAATTTTAAAATGTCACAAAAAAGCGTTGCACTTCCTGACATTTTAGGCAACGTTTAGGACACCAATCTATCATTCTTTGAGATAATCTCTTGGATTTTTGGTTACACAATACACATATCGTTGCACAAGATATGGTATCCCTTAAAATCATTCAAACTGTGTAAAAATGTAAATTTGGACAATATGCTTGCCTCATTTTTTTTAAACCACCCTTATACCTCTGTCAAACGTCTAAAAAAATAGTTCCATAAACTGAGACACGGCCAGGAAAAATATCCGTTGGTAAAGTACGGTTTAACAAACTATTGATTTAATTTCCCATATATAAAATCATACTTGAAAGATTAAAACAAAAAAATAAATACTGGTCATTATTTTTAGTGATGCATTAGGACAAATAAAAAGTTTTGCAAGAAGTCTTGGCATTTAGACGTTGACAGAGGTATAATGGAGCGTGCGGGAACAGGGGAACGATAACTCTGGGTAGAGATTGGTTGCATTCTTCAATCAGTCGATATGAAGAGGTATTTTTATAAATAGACATTGTAATTTACATTTAAGGTGGAATGCTACACCAGAGAAAGTTGATGTGTATGAAAAGTAAAGGATATGTTTAACAATATTTTGAAAATAAAAAGAAGGTAATTTGGAAAAATTTAAAACCCCAGCTGGAACCAAAACCGCGACCCACAGTTCAGTAGGCAACGTGCTAACCTACTCAGCTAGGCCAGGCATTTAAATTTGAAATTAATTGACAAATAACCCTGATGTTGATATTTTCATCCATGTTTCAAAAGGAAGTCAGCCATTATGATGATGTAGAGAACTACCTTAATTTTAAATACTTTTTATGTATATAAACTGAATGACTGAAAATTTTTATGAATTTTAAAATATTGGATTCCAGACTAAATCAGTAATATACAACATCTCTAAAAATCCAGAATAATCCCCGCTGAGAGTTGTTATATCCACTGTTGCATTGGGCATGGGGGCTGACCTAAGACATTCATGCAGGTCTTCCACAGAACCTTGAAGGTAGTGCAAGACTTGTTTGTGGGGTCATAATACCATGGAGTAATATCCATGAGGTAATCAAGTAATTCAGTGCATGGCACCNTAGCGCCGCCTACTTCCGCGGCAAGGGAAATGACCGCAATAAAGTTGGCCATTATGCTGGAACTTGNGTTAATATTAGGAAGTACATGAATGCTCAATTATGCTGGAACTTACCTGGGGGTACCCTGGATATTTGGATTACATTTTGAAAGTACATCTACAGTTCATTGCTGCATATCATTAAAATGATTTTGATTTCAAGCAAGAACAGGTAAATGTACAAGTATTCACTAATCATTATACTCATTATACATCTACCCACCCCAGAGGGCATTTTGATTTTCACCTGTTGAGCAGTCTGTAGACAGTGCTGTCAGCTCAATTTCTCGAGAACCCCTTATTCAATTGACATTAAGCTTAATATAATACAAAGGTTGGTCATGACTAAACCAACTTAAACGTGTGTATATCTCTGATCAATGATCAAGTGTGCATTAATTCAATAAATATTCCACATTTCAAGTTGGTCACATTTTAATTTTATACATTCCACTTTGCAGCAAACATTCAGCAAATTAGCAGGGCAGGCAGAAGTGGGATACAAGCTGAAGCTGTTCTTTACTTTAACAATTCAGACTTGGGTCACCCTTCCATTAAGAAAACAATGAAAGAATATTGTATGAATTCTGAATGCAGAAGAAAAAGTCTGAATTTGTACTTCGGATGTGACAATGAAAATTGTGCTGTTTCAAAATGCTGTGATGTCTGTCAACCTGACTTAAAGTTTCTGTGGACATTTGATGCCGTTCTAACCAGCATGCAGAAAGCTGATTTACGTGAGAAATTAGTACAGCTTTTACTTAATATGGATTGCGTGCTTGACCCTTTTATCTTAGAAAGAATTGATTTTGATGAACATCTATACAAAGCTCATTTTTACTTAAATCAGAGTTTGGATTACCAGCAGTATTGTCAGTCCAAATAGCCAGTTTTGCAGAATTGTAAGAAAAATGATTAATTTCATGTATGATAAATGTACATACCTGTTGTCTCATTGGCCAAGGTCATGTAGGTGAAGGTATTGGTGCTCTCTAATCCATGCCGAAATAGCTGGTATGCTAAGTTTCTTTAGTGGACACTGAATAGGGCTGTTAAAGGATTTCATTTGCCGACCAGGCACACATGAAAATGAAATGTATTTGAAAACTGATTTTATTATCAGCAATTCATNTTCATTTGCCGACCAGGCACACATGAAAATGGATTGTATTTGAAAACTGATTTTATTATCAGCATTTCATTTGCAGAAGGAACTTTATTTGCTTGCCCGTATTGTTATGTTATTGGAATAAAAACCTTAGAATTTCAAGAGCATACTATGCCCTTTAAGTAAACACATGAAGTACTTTAACAAAGGCAGCATTCTATCCCTATTGGGAACTTTAACATTGATGAGTAAGCTTTCAAATGCAAACCCTAGTTCTAAAATCCGAGAGGAGTGACACTCAACTGCATCGGGGCCAGGATTTTCAACTGGAAGCAATAATGTCATGGGGGTACCATCTGGGCTAATCACGTTTATCTCCACATAATTTTGTGGTTGACAATGTGTGTTCGCTGCAAAATTCATAATGTCAACAGAACCTTTTAATATATATTTTTGCACAAATTTCATGAGGCAATCTTGTATACATCGCTTCTTTTCAGCATCATCAAGTTAAACCGCTCGAGGTGGCTCAGCTCTCGCCTCGTGATCAGGAGGTCGTGCGTTCGAATTAATTGATTGATTTATATTGTTTTCACGTCCACTCGGAGATATTTCATCATATGGAGGACGTCACCATTGCCAAAACCGCGTGGGGGTCCGGTTAGAATAGGTCCCAGCATCCCCTTGCGTGTCGTAAGAGGCGGACTAAATGGTGGGGCCAGGTCATTCGGACTGTACCGGAAAAACCGAAGTCCCGTGTCACAGCAGCTGTGGCATCGAAAAAGATCCTCCCTGTCTAAAGGCCTGAGTGCCGAGGCATAGGCCTAAATTTTCCAGCCCTTCACCCGGCGATGGTGACGTCTCATGAGTGAATATTCTCGATGGGACGAACTTAATATTCAACCATTGCCGGTGAAGGGCTGCAAAATTTAGGAGGCCTATTCTGCTTGGCAATCCAGGAGCCTTATTGCCAGTTGTTTTTGTACTTCCATGGCGTCTGTCGTCACAAAATCTCGCGAGCGCTTCGCCTAAACCGCTTATCAGACAGACTTTGAAAACTTTGTACACAGCTTCCTTGCCATTTGTAGATGTGTATATCGTCGGGACAGGAGGATCCATTATTTGCCTTGAAGTTATGAGTGGATCCAACAGGAGTGGAGGTTGTAATATAGTTTTTTAACTCAGTGAACGCTTCTCCTCCTAACCGCTATCAGGTAGCCTTAGATTTGCCATTTGTAAGATTTTTTAATTGTCAGGGTCCCACTCGATGGACCCTTCGCGGAAGGGTAGGGTTAGAGCCTTTCCATCAAGCACTCCCGTCATATCAGACGAGAAGACTCACGCATCCATTATGCACGAAATGAATTGATGATTATTTACTTTTTACGTCCCACTGCGAGATATTTCAACTTCATATGGAAGACGTCACCATTGCCCGCGTGAAGGCTGCAAAATTGTAGGCCTATTGCTGGGTACTCAGGGCCTTTTGAGCAGGAGGACTTTTTCTGCTACACCTGCTGTGACACGGGACTCGATTCCGGTCTCCCGAATTGACCGCCCCGTGGGGATCCGGGTTAGTAGGTCCCCAGCATCGCCCTTGCGTGTCGTAAGGGCGACCTGAATGGGCGGTCATTCGGATGGAGACCGGAAAAAACCGAGAGGTCCCGCGTTCACAGAGGTGTGGCACGAAAAGACCTCCCTGTCAAAGCCAGAGTGCCGAGCATAGGCCAAATTTTGCAGCCCATTTCACCGCAAATGGTTGACGTCTCCATATGAGTGAAATATTCTCGAGTGGCGTAAAACAGTATAATCAATCAACCGAATGACCGCCCCATTTAGTCGCCTCTTCCGACACGCAAGGGATGCTGGGGACCTATTCTAAGCCCGGACCCCACGGGATTGGGTCGAACAAGTGGATGGAAATTGCCACGTTTTTAATGTTAGAGAGCTTAATTAAAGAAGACCAAAAATGTAACGATGCTTTTTACGATCTCTGTATATTAGTTCAATGTTTTACATAGATTTTTACTTTAGTGACAGTCGAAGTCTCTATCAGTTAACATGTAATACTCCAAGCCGGAGGTGCGGTTGTCTAGGAATATGTGGTATGATTGTGACAGTTTGGTTTCTAGCGGAAATAATACAGTATGTTTAAAGCACTTAGAATAGGCATAGTCCACCCCAACAACAAGCAAAAATCAACAACAAAATGCAAACCCTTTCACTCTTTCAGGAACAAAAAAGACTCTGTCATATTAATTACGAAACCTTCACTCAATAACACCAAAGACTTGTAATTGAATTTAGTCCCCATCGTGAACTTATTAATAAATATCAAGCAGGGGGAAACCACATCATATTTCAGACACCTTCTGCACACTCTGATTGAGATGCCATATTCTGACCGTCCAACATTCCCTCTCTGCTTTTAGAAGATCAATCGAGTGGGACCCAGGACAGGGGATCAATTGAAAGGAAAAAGTGAGCAAGCTCCATAACCCCACGCCCTTCCCAATGCTTTAGAATGTGCACATTATGAAATGTATTGTTTTGGGTCTACATTAGGCCCAAAAATCAAACAAAAGCGGCTATTCATATAACAATGAAATAACGTCACTGACCAATGCAAGTTAATAGTGTTGCTTCCATAAGATCAATTTTCAGTCAAAAATCTAATCCAATCATATTTTAGATTCCAGCGAAAATCATGATCATTACGTATTTTTAATAATGTACTTTTCATAAGTTACCAGCAATCCAAGCTCATTTTCAATCTTCCTTTGGACTTTGAGTTTCTATCTAAGATCTATTTACCAAATATAGAAAACGCATACAGTTTCACTTTTCTATTCTTTATTAAACACCTATATGCTTGAGTGTGCCTTGACTTGACTCTTAGGTCATGGCCTCCTTTGAGATCATGGCAACCATCCTGGCGAAATATTATGTCCAACCCTGCCTTCATTAAATATTAGGGCCCAGACGAATGCTTAAAACCACTACGTGCATATTTTGACCTTGACCTGTGACTAGTGTCCTTGGCTAACATTCATCACTTTCCTTGGTCCGGCATAGATTCTGTAAAAATTAGTTTCCAATCCAATTATGGCCCAGAAGGTTAAAACACTATGTGCCTTTTGACCATTGACTTTGACGTGAACCCTAGTGTAAACCATAATTCATGTTGATCCAGGGCCAATTTCGCTGATGAAAAGTATTTTTCCAATTCATTAACTCAGTGAAGGTTATGGTCAGAGTATTGTGGAAACCACTATGTGAATTGTGCCTTACCTTCTTGACCAATACCTTTGCCAAGGCCTGACACACTCTTTGGTCCAGG
Source organism: Ostrea lurida (assembly GCA_903981925.1). Taxonomy (NCBI): domain Eukaryota; kingdom Metazoa; phylum Mollusca; class Bivalvia; order Ostreida; family Ostreidae; genus Ostrea; species Ostrea lurida. Next base: position 9,526 of record CAJDSM010151541.1, read on the forward strand.
TCAACAATTCAGTAAAATATTCATTCCATTCATGATCAGTGAAAATTTGGCCCAGACGAAGGTTAGCACTTGTGCATTGTGACCTTGAATTGACCGTGATGTGTACTCGAAGGTCAGAGCACTTCCTTGAATCTATGTGCACAATCGTGAAATATTATTCAAATTCATGACTCATGAAAAGTTTATGGCTGGGACCATGTTGAAACCACAAGTCATGACATCTTAACCAGTGGCTTGGTTCAAGGTCATGACTTCTTGGTCCATGGCAACAATTTTTGTAAATATTATTCCAATTCATGCATTCAGTGAAAAGTTATGATCGGGAAATATGCTGAAAACTTAGGTACATAGTTGACCTTGAGCTTTTTGACCAATACATTGGCTCAGTTCATGAATTTCCTTGGGTCAGCGGCAACATCTGTAATATTGGTTGAAATCTAGACGAGGGGTCAGATTATGGGCCGAGAACTATTCACAGATGACACACCATAACAAAATACGTTCCGTCTGAGGACGCTATAAAAAAGAAACAACCATACCAGAAATCATAACAAACCTGCTTCTGAAATATCCCAAAGTTTCATGCCGTGACTGAAGTCATATCACTGGGCTTGCTATCTACGGTGTTCCAAAGCAATGGCTGGGGCCATCTTGAAGGACGGAGCGAGAGGGGAGGTTCAGGGACTGATCAGACCTGACACCCCACAGTTTTCTCCTGCTGTATTGACGGCATTTACAGAGAGTAGCCGAATACCTGTTGATCTATCAAAAAATGTTGTCAACATTTACATTTATCTTGATGTTTAGAGAAGCTTACATGTAATGTATCGTTTAGGTTATTTACCATTAAAAGATCCACTGTCTGTAGTTGCGATGCATCGTCCATTTTATATTGCAAATAAACAGAATATTTTTCAACGACTACATGCATTTATAAAATAGTTTTCCAAGCAAGATTTCAGAGGTACACACTTAGAATACAGGGGTATTCACTGACAGGCGATACTAGTATCAAAGATTTTATTGTTTTAATCAGAAATTATGAAAATTTTGCTTCAGGTCTACTGGATAATATCTACCTGTTCTACCATTGATGCACTCAGTCTAAGTGGCAAGCCTTCGACAGTTTGTCAGCGTGGAATGTTCGAATCCATTTGACCACCACACTGGTTTTCCTTGGTCGTGACTCCCATTCTTGCGAATTCATTCTGTCTAGCGCTCAATTCGATCGGGCAATTTTCGCCATTAACCCTTGTTGTCTATCAGTGGGGGTGCTGGACCATCTGTTGAGAATAATAAAAGCGAACTAAAACTTTAGCACTATATTAGGTTTATATCTATATTAATTATGAGGAACTAGTAATGTCCCATTACTGTATCTCTTCTTC